>CAUYON010064085.1:0-70803 GCA_963573935.1 Arctocebus calabarensis
TTTTCATCAAACTATTTAACATAGCCTTCATGGCATTTTCCTAGTTATTGTATGAAGACATTTGTATTCTGCATTTAGTAAGTTTCACCTGTACGCTTCTGAGATGCACCGTAGGTGTGACTCCAATAGGGTAATTGGTGGGGTCATGTATCTAAGCCAAGAGGACAAAAGAGTGAAAAATCATGAAATCTGGATAAGGTCTGGGTAAGTATTATCCCAAAGACAATTTCCTAGTTTTGATTATTTTATGAAAGCTATCTATGATGTGATTACTTAGGGAGGGAGGGTGAAAAGCACACGGGGACTCTGTGATTTATCACAACTTCTATGTGAGACTGAAATTATTTCAAATTTGAAAGTGTCCTTTAAAAACCTTTTTTTTGGTGGTTTTATTATTTATTTATTTTTTAATACATTAATGCATTTATGGGGTACAATGTGCTGATTTCATGTAGAATTAGGAGTGTTTACATCACAGTGGTTAAAATATACCTCATCTCATTCACTTAATCATTGTGTTAAGACATTTATACTCTATTCTTAGTAGATCCATCGCAACCCTTGGATTATGCACCAGAGAGAGTGAATGGTGGAAGCACACCTATGGTGCATAAAAAGCTTTTTACCTATTGTTTTTACACTTAAGCTCATGCTGAACATTACTACAGAAAGAGAGAACTGTCTGTTTCCAAATTCACGGTCACTGTACAAACAGCCTGAGACCCGTGGTGTGAGCGGTGCCACTGACTTCCTATCAGCAGATGCCACCGGGGCCCCGACCGCATGAACACATCACACCGCACTTCACTGCCACTTTCCCCAGAACCTGGCATCTTCCCGCCTTTGACTTCCAGGCCTCCCATAGGTTGGGTTCCTCTTTCTGCATTTCCAGAGGCTCCAGGTTTGGAGACACTGTGCGATGGACATAGGTACAGGAGAGACCAGAGCTCCAACCGAAGATCCCCAAGGGAAAGGATGTGGCCCCCGGGGTAGCACATAAAATAAACGTAAATGAGTAGATAAGCAAATCAACATGTAAGGAGGCAGTAACTGGTGAGAAGGGAGGATGAGGTGAAGACAAAACTCTACCCAAACTGACTAACATTTCAAGGAGGCTGGCTTGGTTTAGTGATAGAAACAAATGACTGTGAATCCTCTGATGTTCCTCCTGGGAAAGGAGGAACAGGGAAAGGTTGGCCTCTTCTTTATGACAATGTTGACAAGTGGGGCTTGGTGAAAGTCACGTCACGCCAACTGGGTTCTCTGGAGGGGATGTTCCTGGTCCTCGGCTCCCAGTGCCAAGAAGGAGCCCTGGAGCCTAGCCGATGACGGAGTGATCACACGCAAAGTGATCTCAATCACAAACAGTGATGACAGAACAAAAGCACACAAAGTATAAGGTGGGTATGTCTCAAAGAGCGAGCCGAGTCCCCTGGGTGAGTGGAGAAGAGACGCCGAAGCCTGGACACCCTCTCTTTTATAAGCTAAGGAAGCTACCTTGCTTGTCCCACCTTCCCGGAGCAGAATTGACTGCTGCCTCCCATCTTTGGGGTATTTGACAAGTTGGGGTTACATAACAAACTTCTTAATATACATACATCTTCCCAAAGAACCCATGGAGGAAGAAATTCACAATTTTATTGTATTTATTTATTTATTTTTTTGAGACAGAATCTCACTTTCAGAACACTCTACCCTCAGTAGAGGCTGTGGCATCATAGCTCACAGCAAGAAATTTGCAATTTTAATTACATGATATGATAATAGACCAATGGGCCCAGGTGAGTGTAAGGCCACTATGTCAACTGGGAACAATCCTCACCATAACTTGGTTCCTACTGTGTGTCCTGAGCCACACGCCTTAGGCTTCTACCCTACCCAGGAGAGCAGTTGGGAGCAGGGGTGGGAAGTCGCCTCCCAGGCCCAGCTCCTTCCACCCTACCAGTCAGGGAGAGAAGCTGGGGCCCTAGTCCATATGTCTCCCCCTCAGGAAAAAAAAGAGAAGCTGGGGCAGAGACAGCACGTCACCCCACACAGCAAGACAGCCCCCGAGGGTGGGACAGGCCGGTGTGTGTCAGCGAAGTCGGCAGGTGCCGCTGGAGAAGCCATCACTGTGTGCAGGGCCTGATGAGTGCCTGCCCCACTCGGAGCAGAGCACAGGCGGGGTTGGCGCCACCCCACATGCCCATGCCAGGCTAGTTCAAGAGGACTGCTAATGTCTTGCTCTTTTGGAACTCTGAATTCCTTGTTAGAAGTTCAAATGTCCTGTGAAACAGACTGTGCAAGGCAAAAGGGTCAAGTATATCCAGCTTTTGCATGCCTCGTCAAGGTGTCATGCATGTGGCCAAAACTATTTTGAATTTTCCAGACTGTCTAGCAGCTGACTCTGCAATCCTTGATTAAATTGAGTACAAAGTAACTATCCAGCTGTGTTCTGCCCAAATTCCTGACCCACAACGTTATGAGATGGTTTGGTCATTAAACTATAGACCTGGTACAAGTAACTTATGATGGCGATTAGATATTTCAATACTGTAAGAATCTCCGTGGAAGTAATGGTCTGGAAGGGGTGACTGGAGAATCAGAGAAAAGGCCCTAAGCAGGGACCACAAAAGGAAAGTAGTCTAAGGAAAACACCTGCTTCTGCAGCTGGAGCAGGTGTCAGGAAGACAGCAGGGAAGAACAGCTGGATGCAGGGGCGGAGACAGGCTGGGAGCCGCAGGGACACAGGGCATCTGCAAAGACCACCTGGAACCCACCCCAGATTCTCCCTGCCTTTGACTTCGATGATAGGGAGAGCTGCCAGCAGTGGTTCTCGACCTCCCTAATGCCTGATGTAGTTTCATTGTTACAAAGGGGCCGCGACCCACAGGTTGAGAGCTGCTGCGAGGATCTGGGCTCCTCTCTGCAGTTACACATGTGCCTGGAACAAAAATGAAACAGGAACGTTGGAGGGATCTGAGGGGCTGCAGGCCCAGTGCTGTGCAGCGCAGGGCAGCGAGGAGAGCCTTCCCGTCAGCAGAGCCGGCCTGAGCGTTAGAGGCTCCTTCTGGGAGAAAGGGTCCCGGCTACACCCTGCCTCCAAATCACGTGCAAATTTCTCTTGAGGCCAATCCCAGCAGGAACCATTCAGAGAAGAGAGATCTGAGAAGCATAGTGCCAGCTTCGCTAAAACAAAAACTCTGATTTCATACCTGAGTTTTCTATTTATGGTTCAGAGGCCCAGTGATAGTCAGAACAGAGCCATCTGGCCTCTTGGAAGGCCTGGATGACTTGGAAACTACCGGGACGTCCTGCTTCTTAGGATTTACAAACAAAGTGAGTTGGTCGCTAGCTGCGTGTATACGTGGGAATGAAAACTAAGATCTTTGGCTCTGAGGATGAGTTGCTTGCTTTGAGATGTTTTAATAAACCTTAAGTGTAAATGGGATTGAAAACCAAGATCCTTGCCTCTGAGTCCACCTCCTTGCTTGACCCCGAGTTGAGGAAATAGTGAATTTATTCATTTCCCTTTGTGCCTTACTTCACAGACCCTTCAGAAGCCCAGGAGTTATTTCAATGGCTCCTTTTTCTCGGTAGAGGAAATGCATATTGCATTAGCTATTTTGTTCCCAACAGGACTGAAAGTCCATCCTAACTAGATAACGTCATTTCATTCCTCCTGGGGGACTTGATGGGTTGGAACTTTAGCAGGAGAGTTCGGTGGAGTGCACAGCCTGCAATTCGGGTTAAGTGTGACATAATACCTTAAGTACTCAACCCCGTCACACCAAGGCAGCTTGATAAAAGCACGAAGGTTGTTCCCGATTTCTAGGATTTAGTGTGACCTCAGAATCTTGACACTTCACGCCTCCTTTGGGGGCAAGCTTAAGCTTTTCTCTCTTGTTTTCATGGCTAATGAATGTGCTTTTCTTGAGAGGCTTTGATGTCGGGTTATTTCTCACCCAGAGCTACGCTTTAATGTGTTATCTGTGAAGTGCAACTACTGGAGCTTTACGGTGTCATTAAATTAGGTGGGCCTGGGAGCTACTGCAGCAAAGGGAGGCTGAAATTTTTTCATTTTATTATTAAAGAGTTCCCATTGGAAAGGGAAATGGGAAATAATTTTTATTAGGTCTACGGTCTTATGAGGAAAGGAGGAGGGAAAGTTTCCATTTGCATTTTGCCATTATGGGCCTTCCAATCGTGTACTATACAAAGGTGATTATAGTTAATTTTAGCCTTCAGGAGAACATGGCTATCAGAGGTTGGGTTGCATAGAAAATAAGAAAAAATGCTGGTTCCAGGAAAAATAGAATATCAAGAAAGAAACCTACTTACTTTTTTCGTAACGCCTGGTGAGTGGCCTCCAACCCTCTTCCTACTGATTCCTGGTGCTGGTGGGATGACCAACATCGACAAGCGGTTCTAGGGACGGCTGAGCCCCTGCAGGCTAACAGGCATCTAGACTAATAGCTCTATTGGGAATTCAATTTAGAGTTTTATGTAAGGCAATATCCACTTTTCATGGGAATAAATATTTCTTATCTACACCTGGGGGTTGGCTCTTGGGATTAAAAGAAAGCCATCTCTTTGGTAATGTCTTCTGAAATTTCTTACCCAAGCTAAAACAGCACCAGAGTCCATCCTAGCCTATGATAATGACGATGATTATTAACACCCAGATTTTTCCTTTAGTTCAGAATAGCTTATTCTTTAGAGTAAACATAAATTAATTTGAGTTTATGCATGGGAGCATATTAAATGCTAAGAGGAACGCCACTCTGCATTAATGAATGTTTTGCATGATAGTCGGCTACTGGTCTTACGCAATAGAGATGTTACTGGGGATCGTGTGTGGATTCAGCTTCTGTGACCTTTAGAGGAAGAGAGGAAGGCAGAGCTTATTGTGATTGTGCAGACAATGCACACTGTAAGACAGGTTGCAAAAAGCTATTGGTTTCATCGCATAAATCTCTTTGCCTCACAGAGGTTGAAAAAAAATCTTAGTGATTCATGGGCACAGACTTTAATTTACTATTTTTCCTGGGAGCCACTGAGGAATGGTAGGAGGGAGAAACCTTATTACAAGGAATGCTACTCTTGTGTTGGAAAGAAAAGGCTGTAAGCAGAGGATTCAATGGTTTCTTATCATTGTGCCTCTGCTTGTTCTCCAAAAGACTGAATACAGTTTCTTTGCATAATTGTATGAGAAGGATTGCAGCTCCGTTAATTTTCTCTTGAACTGCACACAAGCACCAAGGCACTTGTCTGGTTCTTTGTATGGTTGAGTTCTCTGTCCTGTTGAGGCAAAGTGAAGAAAATAATCATTGTCATGAGTATCTCTTTGTATACGTGCCTGTTTTTGGGGGGGTGGATCTTTCTTGAAGATCTTTCTGTGCTTGACAAATGGAATAGTTTTGAGAACATAGGGAATGATAAAGTACGCAGAGATGTATAGTCTTCTTTTGACTAGGATTTGTCAGAACTTTTGAGGGGAGATGGTTTCCCCAAATATGAAAACCAAATAGAAAAGAACAACATCTGTGATCTTGGTCTTGTTTGTGTGTGTTTTCTTAGTCCTGAAGCATCCAGCCTGAGGATTTGTTTCTGGTAATGATACATGGTCCCCCTTCCCAGAAAGATGGTGGAGCCTTTTTATTCTTATGTCCATCCTCCAGGAGTAACAGTTAATACAACCTGTCTATGGCACGGACCAAACCCAAAGCATGGATGCTTTTACAGCTCATTCAACACTGAGGAAGCAATGTCAGAGACAGAAAGTCCCAGGAAGTCCCTTGGGAGTTGATTTCTCAGTGTTCACAGCACCATTAGAAGTCCTCACACCTGCCCATAATAGGTGTCCCGAGCACTATTTTGCAGAACAGGAGCCTACTTTCCCCAGGCTCTTCCTGAATAGACACTCTTGAGGCAACACTTTAGCATGGGTGCGAACTTTACAATGTATCAAGTCTCAAGAGCTACAAATCATGCTGGGAAATAACATTTAATATATAAATCAAATAGCACCTTCATTGTCTCCAAGGACCTTGAAACGAGCACTGGAAACTAAGGTGAATTTCAGACTGCTATTTTTATGCTTTGAGAAAAACAGCCGAGATTTGGAAATATTTTCAGGGACACCAATTACTTGTGGTTTAGGGACTCAACCCCTAATGGAACTAGTGATTTATACATCTTGAAAATAGTAATGATGACCAAAAGGAAAGATAACTGTTTCTCTTTTCTCAGTAATATTTACAATGTAGCATACAAATCACATCAGATGAACTCCGATTATGAAGGCAGCTCTCTCACATGCTCTTTTCTCATGATATAGCAGGAAGAACATTCTAGAGAAAGTAAGCGCGGATATACTCAAGACAGCGCATAGTAGGTAGGTACAACATGGTGCATACTACATAACTTTGGAACATTTGCCTTTCTTTCTTATGTTTCTTTGACTATTATTAAATTGTTCTAAACCCACAGGCATTGTATTTTTGTGGCAGGAGAGTATAGTAAAGTATTAATTTTTTGTTTGCTTTTCCCATCTTTGTTTTCTAAGCAGGTAGACAACCCATTAATAGTTTCACATTCCAAGGTGTTTTTTGTAACCTACAGTCTTTTTTTTTTCTGCCTTTTGTAAGGGCCTAAGTTCTTTGAAGGAATGATGCTGAAGTTGCAGAGGAAGGAGAGGAAGTGGGCCTCTCAGGAATAATCAGTGAAACCCCCCCGGACGCTGCAGCACAGCAAATGATGTCTCCAAAACCCCGGGGAGAGAGGAGCTGTAATAACGACTGCAATTGAACTCAGAATTGGATTTAAATTTATTTAAAGAGAATACATTTGTTATTTCCTATATGCCAGAGTTTACAGGATGTAATCACACCTCATTTTTTTTCTGTATCCTGGCAATTATGTGATAATAGCTGGCATAAGTCATTCTACTAAACTGGGAGCCACAAGGGTGTGCTAATTAATAAGCTACTGCCATGGTCTGAATGTGACAATCAAAAGTTGGCGTGTTGGAAACTTAAGTGTCCTTGTAACAGTATTAACAGATGGAGACCTTAAAAGGTGATAATGGTATTATCAAGGAGTGGTTTAGTTTTTGTGAGAGTAAAATTCTGATAAAAAGATCAATTTGGCTCTATTTTCTCTGTGTTGTATGCCCTTTGCCCTTCTGCTGTGTAATAACGTAGTAAAAAAGCCTTCAGCAGATGCCACCACCATCATCTTGAACTTCCCAGCTTCCAGAACCAGGAGACAAATAAATCAATTTTCTTTATAATTCACCTTACCTGCAGTATATATAGCCTATAGATAGAATGTAGACTAAGATACAAAATGGTAATTAGGAGTGGGGCTGCTTCTCTATAAAGTATCTGAAATTAGAAGCAGCTTGGGAACTGATAAGGGGTAGAGGCTGGAAGAATTTGGAGGACCAAGCTTAAATAAAATAAGCCTGTATTGCTGTTGCTGTGAATGGAGTATTAAGAGCCATTCTGGGGAGGGGTCAAAAAAAAGGAAAGAGCTATAGAGAAACTCTGAATTTTCTTAGGGATTATGTAAGTGGTGGTTGTGACCAGAATGTTGGTAGAAATATGGACAGGCCATTCTGGTAAGCTTCATGGTGGAAATTAGGAACAAGGTATTGGATACTGGAGCAAAGGCCATCTTTCTCAAAGGGAGCCAAAGTCTTGGCTGGATTGTATCCGTGTCCTAGGATTTTATACAACCCAGAACTTAAGAGCGATGCCCTAGTGTGTCTGGTGAAAGAGATTTCTAAGCAGCAAAGCATCCAGGCTGAAGGTTACTTTGTTTAGGGCAGTGGTTCTCAACCTTCCTAATGCCTGGATGTATTTTTATTGTTACAAAGGGGTCGCCACTCATAGGTTGAGACCCCCTGGTTTAGGGAGAGATGTGAAAGGGAAAGACTGAGTTAAAGATGAAAATTTTAATTGCAAAAAAACAGCAGAGTATAAAGATTTGTACAAATCCCGGCCATGTAAGATTGAAAAGTCATCTTTAGGAGGGTAAACCATGAGGAAGAGCCTCTTTAGGAGAGTAAAACAGTGACTGTTTGCTAAAGCGATTACCATGGACAGTAGGGAGCTGGGTGCTCCTCACCAACATGATGGAAAAACAAGACCCCAAAGGCATTTCAGAGATCTAGGCGTTTGCCCTTCTCATCACGGACGCAAAACTCTTCGGGGCAGCCTGGAACACCCTCCACAAGCTTTACTGTCCAGATCTATCTCTGTTCTCCACTGCCTGCTTCTGGAAAAGCACCCTCAGGCCACCCCAGCTGCAGCTCAACTGGGTCCAGGCAGCTCCACCTGCTGTCCCAGAAGGTATAAGCCACAACGTTGGTGGATTCCCTGTGCTGCTAATTCTGAAGGGACACACACTGCAGGAGTTTGGGGGACATCGTTTCCTAGTTTTAAGAAATGTAATGAATAGCTTAAGGGCTCAGGCAAAAACCTACCACAGGGGTGGAGAATTCCCAGCAGGGTAAAGCCTTGTGGGGTTCTGTGAGTGGGGCCACCCATGAGACCCTGGAACTGTAGAATTACCAGCATTCAACTCTATCCTGGCAAGAATGCAGGTGTGAGACTCCAACCCAAGAGAGCTAATGTGTGGGCAAAGCCCAGCAAAGACATGGTGGTTGGACTGCCTGAGGCCGTGAGGACTCTACGCTGACCACGTGTGTCCAGTAAGTATGATATGGAGTCAAAAGAGATCATTTTCTATCTTTAAGATGTAATGTTATTTTCCCTGTTGGGTTTTGGACCTAGTTAAGGAAATTTGCCTCTGAATGAATCATGCCTTGAGGATGGCTCATGTCTAATTTAAATGAGACTGTAGACTTTGAATTTTTTAAATAGTGCTAGAATGAGTTAAGACTATTAACAATTGTCTTTGGGACAATTGGGATGGAATAAACATACTTTCCATATGAGAAGGATACAAACTTTGGGGTTTAGGGCAGAATTTTATGGCTTGAACATGTCCCCCAAAAGTACATGTGTTAGAAACCTAATTTCCATTGTACCAATATTAAGGAGGGCCTTTAAGAGGTGGTTAGATCATAAGGGCTCTGCTTCCATGAACTTATTAATGCAATTATTACAGTAGTCAGTTGTTATTGTGGGAGTGGTCTCCTGATAGAAATATAAGTTTGGCCCTATATCTCTCTGTCCTGTGTCCCCTCTCACCTCTCTGCCGTGTTATGAGCCAGGAAGAAGCACAGCCCTCCCCTGCCAGAGGCCAGTGCCATGCGCTTGGACATCCCAGCCTCCAGAACTCTGAGCCAAATACACCTCTTTTTTTTCCAAACAAATGTCTTAGTCTGTGGTATTCTGTTTTAGAAGCAGAAAATGGACCAAGACAGCTAGCGTCTCTTAGCTGTGATGCTGGGGCTGAATTGCTAAAGCCACGTTATCTGTTTTGTTCTGCTAACTCTCTTGGGTTCTGCTAATAGGGAAAGTAGAAGGAGATAGAAAGTTAGAAATAGAAGAGGCAGCTACCTTCCTCTTTGCTTTCCGCTTATCAGTGTTGCCCTAACAGCATTTCTGCATTCCAGATGTGCCAGGTCCTTCTGATAGAAACACTTGAGTTTGATGTCTTCCCGCCTAGAGAACTAACGTCACCGTGCGCTCTCAGAGATCCCAGCACCAGCCAGTCCGCCCTCCCTCCTCACAGACCCCACACACCCTTACCTCTGAGCCAGAGTCGCCAGCACCCACAGCCCACCCCCTCCTCAGAGGTCTGAGTTTCAGACCTGTGAGTTTCAATCCCCAAATTTCTAAGTTTTAAAAATGCTACCCTTTCCTGATTCTTTAATCCTAGTGATGGAAGCTATAAATAAACAATTGGTAAGTTTTAAGTTGGGCGCCACCCTGAGTGGTGTGATGAAATCTCATGCCATTGGCTCTGTCCCAACGGAAGTGTGACTCCCCTCTGTCTGGTATATTAGGGGTGCGTCTGCCCCCTCCCTTTAGTCATCAGGATCGCCTGCACCTGACTTCAACATCGGCCTCATCACGGCCGATAATCCAGAATCACCCAGAACAGCAGGCATCGTCTTTCTGGTCTACTGCCAAAGGTCACAGGAGCCTCCACGCCTACATCCCCCACCTCACATCATCCCCCACTTTGTGTTTGTGGAGGCTTTGTGTTTCTTTACATCATCACAAGAAGAAGGGTACACTAAGGTATTTGTGAGGGCGAGAAGACCACATACACGTAACTTTTATTGCAGTATATTGTTAAAATTATTTTATTTTATTTTTAGTTATGTCATTAATTCTGGCTTTGCCTAAACTATAAATTAAACTTTATCATAGTTATGTATACATAGGAAAAAATGATAGTATATTTAAGGTTTTGTGCTATTTGTGGTTTTAGGCATCTGCTAGAGGTCTTGAAATGTATTCCCCACGGGTAAGAGAGGACTACTGTCGCTGAACAGTTTCTCTGCTAAAGTGACTGGTGTGTTTTCTGACACCTGACTAGCCCTTGACATACACAAAGAAATTTCCCTTATAGGCTCCACCTTGGCTTTGATGCTAGAACGGAAACTTTACTTCACATGTACTTTGTAAATGTGTCTTGGCTGGGTTTAACTTAGTTTCATAATACAGAGAGTGAAAAAAGTAAGTGGGTAAAGGTATCTGAATTAATTTTTAGTAAAATATGCAATCTCATAATAAAGAGAAGCATATTTCATACTGTCTTTTGTTCACTTAGCACAAAATCAAGACAAGATGTTTGATTTATTCAGTTTAAGATAGCTAAATTCCTGAACATCAAACATTTGTTTGTATTTAACTACTTCTGGTGGAATTCTTTTTAAAGGAGATAACATATTCCATTACCTTCTTTTATTCTTTCCATTGCCCTATGCTTTGCTTGGTAGCAAGTCAAATGTTTTACTTATCTTTTACTGAAACTGGTCCTTTTTTTTTTTTTTTTTGGATTTAAGCATCCATGCCCTTAAACATGAATCTTGTAACACTTCTGTCACATTCATAAATTGTATTGTAAAAGCATAAAACTCTCATTTGCTCAAGTTGAGATTCAATTTTGTGAGAATGACAGGCTGCAATTTGCCTGCAAGTGCAGGAACCAATAACTGGCCTGAGCTCATGTCATGTGATCTTTCTCCCAGTTTGTTTTCTAGTAGTGTGAGCTGTGCTGGATGCCAGGCATAAATAAGGTGATGCCCATGAAAAGCATGATGCTGAGATTGTACAAAGTGCTTCATGTCTTCAGAGGTCTCATGTGGACCAAATCACCATTGTCCATAGTCTTTGACTAATAAATTAGTAGAGATGACATTAATTGCTCTCCCCTGTAATTCGTGCTCTGTTTGAAGAAGGAAGCCAGTGCTTTCCACAACCTGCACATATGAGCACCAGCAATGCTGCCCCCAGGGATGTGGTACAGGTTTGTTTCCTCTATACTGAGTGGTCCAGGTCGCTGTGATTTATGAGGACAAGGCCAAAGGTGGGTGCAGACACAATTACCTATAAAACGAGATTCAGCTCATACTTATGAAGAACACATACATCAATAAACACACTCAGTATTAGATACCAAATATATGTGTGTACAGCATACATGCAGATTGGAAGCTGTTGCTCTGGGTAAGTGCCGTGGTGTCACAGCAACCTCAAACTCTTGGTCTTAAGCGATTCTCTTGCCTTAGCTTCACAAGTAGCTGGGACCACAGCCACCTGCCACAGCTCCCAGGCAATTTTTTGTTGTTGTTGCAGTTGTCATTGTTGTTCCAGCTCGCTCAGGCCAGGTTCAAACCCACCAGCCTCAGTGTATGTGGCTGGTGCTCTAGCCAATGAGCTATGGATGCTGCCCCAGATGTTTTTGACATTTTATTCTGTTTTTTTTTTTTTGAGACAGAGTTTTACTTTGTCACCCTCGGTAGAGTGCTGTGGCGTCTCCAGCAACCTCCAACTCTTGGGCTTAGGTGATTTTCTTGCCTCAGCCTCCCAAGTAGCTGGGACCAGAGCACCAGCCAAAACATCCGGCTATTTTTTGTTGCAGTTGCCAGGGTTGGATTCAAACCTGCCACCCTCAGTATGTGGGGCCAGCACCCTACCCACTGAGCCACAGGTGCCAACCTTTTTTTTTTTTTTAAGGATTTCATGGTCTCCTTTGTCCATAACTGTCCATCAACTATTTCTCTCTGAAGAAATGGAAAGGGCAAGCAAAACTATCCTGACGTCTGTGGATCATGAGAAACTAAAAGAGAAGATGGGGTTCCTTTTAGCTATAGTACTAATGCCTGTATAAAAAAGAGAAGTACCCAAATGTGTGTGTGTGTGTAAGAGAGAGAGAGCTAGATCACAGATCTAATGGTCAAGCTAGACAACTCCAGAGGCAGGAGGGCAACCAGAGATGGGTATCAAGATGTACACAGCCAGTAAAGACCCAAGACATTGTATAAATAGGATTGAGCAGAAGGCAGTCGAGTTAAATACAAGTGTCAGCATCCAAGACCTTGGCTGGCCATTCACATAAATTAAAGACAAGTTTATAATAATGGACATGAACAATTTATAGGGTGTGGGACAGAGAAGGCAGCAATTGACGGTCTTCCTTTCTCTAGACTACTTCCCAAATTCTTTTTCTTTGAAGTTTTATGTTTATAGTTCATTAGGCATTAGAAATACAGGTAAGAAAATCATTAGACTATTGTTCAAATGAAAGTCAAAACTTTGTGAACCTACAGATGGTTTGATATGTGTAATGGATTCTCAGAGATCATTATTTCATCCATTATTTCATTCATTATTTCTCTTCTTTCAGTAGAGTAAAAATTTGGGGGTGTGTAATGCTGTCATATACAGAAATAAAGAGTTATTATATTTTATAATTAAAGATGTTTGTTGAGTAAGCCTGAATCATGAGTGTGGAGGATTATGAAACTTTTCCAACGCAAGCATGGTATAATTTTTCAATTACTTAGATATTTTAAATTCAAGAAGTTGTAAAATGTTAGCAGTGAGAAATGTTATTAGAAAGAATGTTTATAACCATGTGAAAAAAAATTGAACTTACAATAGTACTCTTACTTCATTAAGAATTTTATTTATAATTATAGCAACTGAGTAGCTAAATTTTCCATTAGAATTGAATAAAGCCTTAAAAATGCACTGTACAGGCTCTACACTGAGCAAGAGGTTAGAAATCAAAATGTCAGTTAAAAATATTAAAGTGTAAAATAGAAGGCAGTAAAAATTACGGCTGAACTTACATAAAAATTATTAGGAATGCATTTCCCAATTAAGAAGTCTTTTAGTTCTTCTGTGAATATGACCTACTCAATCCCTTTTATACACCTCACATCTACCCTTAATAAATTTCATTTTATTTATTTATTAAATAATTCAAAGGATATCGCTCAGGTGTCTACTGTATCACAGAAGCATTCTAGCCATAGGCAATAGAGCAGTGAACAGCACAGGTACAGTCGCTGCCCTCCTAGAACTTAACATTCCAGGGGAGAAGGCAGAAAATGATCTAGAAATCCAAGAAATAAATCATATGTTTCTAAAAGAATTTCTCAAGAAAAACGAAGTAAGACAGGAAGTGGAGAAAGGCCATGTGAAAGTGTGCTACTGATATGTGTCAGACACGGTGGTGGGTGAGGGCTGCCTTGAAGAGGTGACATTTGATCAGTATTGAAAGCAGCGGGAAGTGAATCATGTAACAATTTAGGTTTTCCAAAGAGAGGTGATGCCCAGGACTTGAGATAAAATTGAGCCTGTCGTGTTCAAGGAAGAGCAAGAAGACCTTAGGCAAAGATAGGGAAGGGAAAATGGGCGGAGCCTGGAGAGATGTATCAGTTACCCATCACCATCCTAGTTGTCATAATGGCTATCTGCCAAGAGCAGCCATATGTCTGGTGACAACTCTGCTATTTGAGCTGGACTTGGCTGAGGCTGTTTCCTGCCGATCATGTCTGGGCAGCAGTCACCTGGAGGCTTCACTGGAGCTGATGGTCTAAGTTGATCTCACCAACACAGCTTGTGTTGGTCCCTGGCTCTTGCTTAGATTTTGTGGTCCCCAATCAGAGTCTTCTTACTACATCACAGTGGCAGCATTCTAAGAGAATAAGCTCTCATCTCCCAGGTCTTAGAAAGCCTCTTCTTGCATCTGGTTTGCTGATGTCTTAAAGACCAAAGTAAATCAAATAGTCCAGCACAGGGATAAAACGGACGGGAACTTCGCAAGGGTTATAATTCTGGGATGCATGATTCATTGGGAAACATGAATGAGAATGAAATACTACAAAGGAAGCCAGAAGATTTTATTCCTCCTTTTGTCTTTACTCTCCTGTTCCTTTCATTCTCATTCTTTATGCCCCAGACCAGTGTTTTTCAGCCTTTTCTCTTATCTCATGGCGCACGCGAACCTATCGTTCATTTTAAGTTTCTGTGGCACACTTAAATTGTGTTGACCAGAAAAGATAGTTAAAAAAAGGAACATACTTACTGTGTGTTGAACTTCTTTCAAAAATAATTTAATTAATCATTTTAAAAAACTTTTTTGCAGCATTCCTAAGATCCTCTCACAGCACAACAGTGTGCCATGGCACAAGGAATTTAGATGCAGTGTCCTGCTGTCCTTGAACAATTAAAACTGATTTAATTACCTTTAATAATTGCCAGACTTTCAGATTTTCGTCTTTTTCCACAGCGTAGTCAAAGACCAGGAGAAATCTCCGTATTCTCTTTTTGATGACATATTGTACCACGGAGTCTACAGCTTTTCCTGTTCTTAAAATATCCCTCCTCTGCACAGTTGAGGATCTGAGAAATTGTTCTGATGGGCGACGTAGGTCTTTGCTACATGTAGTATTGCTTTACTTGGTTCTCGTACAGTAGCACTTGATACACCAACATACCTGTGGTTGGTAAGAGCTGATATTGACTTAAATGGCACCTTACTCCCACCTGATATTCATCACTCTTCTCTCTCCTCCTTGGAAGAACACATTTTGTATGGGGCAGCAATGTGTTATTACTGAGTCATGAATCCTGATAGATGTAAGCAAACCACAGAAGTTGTTTTCTTCACTTTCTTGGGGTTCGTTTGAGGTAGGCACAGTCCCGGTTTGCTGATCTTGCTAAGGAATAAGTAAGGGAATCCTGGTGGAGAGGAGTCATTCAGTGGGAAGCTTTCACCTTCTGAGTAAAGAGACAAATGATACTTAGGACATCTTTTCTTCTTCTCCCCCACCTCCCAGGATGGACATGATGCTGGAGATGTTATAAATCTTTTACTAGAAAGAGGGAAAGATGGAGAGTTCACCAGAGGTACTGGCTTTGAAATCTGTATTAGTTTCCTAGGACTGCTGCAACGAGTTATCCCAACTACAAAAGTTCATTTTCTCACAGTACTGAAGGCCAGGAGCCTGAGAGGGAGGTGCCAGGAGGGTGATGTTCCCACTGACAGTTACAGGGTTTATTCTTCCCTGCCTCTTCTAGCTTCTGGGGAATCTGGACAACATTTGGCTTCTTTGTCTTATAAATGCTTCACTCCAATCTCTGCCTCCATCTTCACATCGCCTTGTCCTCTTTGTGTTTTTTGTCCTTTTCTTATGAGGACACATCAATGGATTTGGGGCCCACCCTGATCCAAGATAATATCTGATTCATGCCTTTAACTTAGTTACATTTGCAAAAAATGCCTTCTCTAAACAAGGTCCTTTCAGAGCTTCTGGGGATATATATTTAGAGGGGCAATATTCACCCCTTGACAGCACCAGTGAGACAGTCTATGGAAGCTATTAAATATATATTTCTGCCTATGTGAGAAAAATAAATTCCTTTTCTTTTAATTAAATTTTTTAATGTCTTGCATTCCTAAAAGATATAATTTATTAAACAATTTATTTGTGGCAGACATCATGCTAAAAGTATTGTGTGTATAACAATACAAATTATAGGCTCAGTTTGACATTATATTCATAGAAACATCAGTCTAATATTCAAAGCAATTAGGACACAATTTAATTAATTAACTAATTAATTAATGTATTAATGTATTTTTTTGAGACAGAGTCTCACTCTGTCACCCTGGTCGAGTGCCATCACATCATAGCTCGTGGCCACCTCTAACTCCTGGACTTGAGCAATCCTCTTGCAGTCAGCCTCCCAAGTAGCTAGGACTATAGGCATGCATCACTATGCCTGGCTAGTTTTTCTATTCTTAGTAGATACGGGTCTCACTCTTGCTCAGTTGGCCTTGAACTCCCAAGCTCAAGCATTTCACCAGCTTCAGTCTCCCAGAGGGTGAAGATTACAGGTGTGAGCCACTGTGCCCGGTCTAGAACATCATTTAGATAAATTGTGTCTCCTCAAAAAAATTCTGTATAGAAAAGTTGATCATTATACACAGCAAAAACCTTCAAGTCCTTCCTTCACTCTCTCTGCAATGTCCTTCCACTTGGGCAGACCCAAAGTGTCTCAGTAGACTCTCTCCCTATGTCAAACTCCTCCAGACTCCCTTACAACTTCCATCTGCCTTATCCCTTTGGTCTCCTCACTCTTTCCCTCTTTTTCTATATCTTTTTTTCCTGACTCTAGTACTGTGATTTCTAATTCAATTTCAACTACACTCCTACTTTTGCCTTTCTTCATGTTTTGCTTTGAAAAACCTGAGGAGTTATGACAAAGTAAAAATTTCACTGTAGTAGACACTGCTAATGTTTACTAATATCGCTCTGTCTTTCATTTCCAAGTACACAGAATAGTATGCTCCTCAGGAACCTTGACCTTAGGTATGACCGAGTGCCTATTCTGAAAAATACAGTGAAAAAGAAAAAAGAGAGAGAGCGAGAGACATGCATTATTTCTGGGTGGAAATATTGACCATGGGTGCTCAATTCTCCAGTCTTCCCTCTGCTGGGCTGTGCTGACACAGAGGGGCCATAAAAGCCACAGAGCCTGAAATGCTACAGCCACCAGGGGAGACGTCCCCTCAGAGACATGTCCGTAGGGAGCTCAATATGAAGGAGCTGGATGAGAGCCAGAGGTTGGTTGTTATCACAGAAAACCTAGCTTGCTTTTACTGATGCATTTTCCTTCACTGGTAAAGGAGGGGAAGGGGCTCTCAATATTTATATCTTAGCATTCTTCACACATGCATCTTCTCACTGACTCATCAAAACAACCCTGTAAGTTGGCACTACCTTTATATCCATAGTCAAGGACACAATGGCTCAGAGAAATGAAGTGGCACAAGCACAGCTGCTGAAATGACAGAGCTACGGCTTCCACCCAGGCCAGAGTCCATGCCCTTCGAGCTTATTCTGTGTTATCTCTGCCAGTATGTGTTCTCTCATCAGCTGGTGCACTGAACTCTTTCCTCACTGATATCATGTTCCTTCCACATCAGATGGGCACTGCTTGTGCTCATGGTTGTATTTAAAAAAGAGGTGTTTTTCCTCATTATATGAAGCTTTTATTTTCCAGTAGCTACAATGGTCTGAACAAAACTAAATAAAAGCAAAAGCAATGGGCCTATAGCTGAAAATGCTGTATTGTACACTTAATTTTTTTTGAAAGGACAAATCTCATGTTCAGTGTTCTTACTGCAATAAAAAAATAATGAGCAACTGGCTTTCTGACAAGTAAACGTAGTTACACAAATGCGCTCATACAAATTGTCATGATAGAACTGCTCTGTCAAGAACAGAATAGATAATATTTATTGTACTTATTTATAACATATTAAGGGTTATTATTATACTGTATTTTATGTTACGTTATGTTGTATGTATTATTTCCAAAGGAGAGCTTGAGAACCCACCTGATTTACAAATTAAATACATTGCACTGGTACACATATAACTAATCGATGGAAGGCATAGTTAAGCAGATCTGTGCAAAATGAGATTGGCTCCTTTGGAATGAAGTGCTGAATGACCTGTTCTGTTTTACTACCCCTTTCTAATTTATTGGCTCAGCAGAAATTTTCAGATTCTTTGGAGAGACTACTCCAATGATCCATTCTACTGACCTCTGTAAGTTGCCTTTAGAAGTCATATATTTCCTTTCCAACTACTCTAATTATCATCGTAACCACACTTCACAGAGTTGTATGAATCACCAACTTCTTGTCCCTGAAATAAAAGTCTAGTTACATTCATTGTGAATGCCTTCCTTCGGCTGGGTAGAATTGAAAGTTTCTTTTTTCATCTGTTAAAATAACTACCAGGTCACACTCAGGCCACAGAGAAATCAACAGAAATACTAGCTGTCCAACACCTGGGAGGCTGTAGCTACTGGAGTTACAAAGTGAAAAGGATGCATTTTCCTGACATAAGCTACCTATTTTTAAATTTTACCTATGCCTGCTGTATTCAATATGTGGTGATTAAAAAAATGCAATTTACATGTTTATATTACAAGTCTACTTCAAATATTCTCATTGACTATTTTATCTTTTCTAATGTAAGTTTCAGATAGTGATAATGGTATTATAGTCTATGAGCTCTCATCTCTACACTTTCTTTTGCATTTGACAAAATTATAGAAAATGTAATCGTTGGATTTGATTGTCATTTTTAATAAGGTAAGACTTTATTGGTCTGAATCATAGTTTAAAGGATATAAGAACAGCAAACTAGAATTTACAAAAATTATTCATATTCTAGACATAAAACAAGAAAAAAAGATACTTTTCAAATTTCTTGGTGCTTTCACTCTAAAATAATCTTAAATTGTACTTAAAATATAAAATGTTGACTGATATCTGAAAACATCTGATTAAATATTTACTGGATCAGGGGTGGTGAATGTGAAATAAAAGTCAGCAGAACGTTGCACCAAGAAAATTCAGTTGCCTTGCATTATGTTCACGTACCTACTTTTCTCTAACTGTACTTTCTTTTACAGTAATTTTTTTCCTGACTGTACATTTTCAGTGTCATTTCTCTGTTGAGGGAGGGAATCTTAGAAAACTTGAAGTGAACATTTTGTGGTAAGGCTACTGATCTCAATGTCAACTTGGATATTTCAAGTTTGATATAATATGACTGATGAACTTGAGAGGGTTGCAGCTGGGTATCTCAAACTCAGAACTCTAAGTATTTTGGGCAGGATAACTCTTTGTTGTAGGGTAATGTCCTGTGCATGGTAGGGTGCTTAGTGTACTGAACTCCTGGCCTCTACCTAGTATGTTAATAACCAACCACTGGTTGTAACAACAACAACAAAAAAGTCTTTAGACATTGCCAAATGTCTCCTGAGGATATAAAATTTCCTCTGGTTGAGAGCCGCAGGGTTTTAATTAATTTATAATTAGGAAAAGTATTTTTCCCTGAGGAAAATTTCTTTGTCTCAGTGGTGTTCCTCTGTCTGTCCTTTCATAGTTAGTGATATCTCCATGAGATTGATTTGTCTCCCATTTAAATGAAAAAAAGTTTTCTTCAACTTAAAATTTGAATTGATATCTCAGCAAGTATAAATTAATATGTTAGCTTTTTAAAAATGCATTCCCTCAAGGCTATTTGTAGATACTCCTAATAAGTGACTTTTTATTCAAGAATTTTAAGAAAGAACTTCATAAAATAGAAAATATCAGGCAAAAATTCATAGATCGTACTGTTCGAAAGAGCCTTCAGCAATACCTGTCAGACACATGAGACAGTAGATCTAGATGGGCTTTAGATAGTGTGATGTGCAAAGTGAATATTTACAAATGAAGACATCAACAGAGATTATTTGACTTGGTTACATCTTAAGACTGTAAGAATCAGTCAGAATCAAAATTTGGAGCCATTAATTGTCCTCATAACAAACTTGAGTACATGGGATTCATGCTTCTCCATTCTTGAGATGCTTTACTAAGAATAATGTGTTCAGAGTAATTAGGAACCATTCCATTTCAAGATTGAAACGGACCTCAAATGAGTTTATCTAAAGCAAATATCTGTGAGGAGACTGGTTTTACAAGCGATTTGGGGGGAGAGTGCATCGCTTTATTTTCCTTAATTTTCTCTTATACTTGCAGTGGCCTAGCTGCTGACTAAATTGTATTTGTTGGGTCAAATAGCATTACATGATTTTCTATACTTCTCAAGCCAATCAGAATTTCCCTTATTATTCAAATGTATACACCAAGGAATGTGCACTATTGTTCACAGTCAAAAGTCAGCCAATTTAGATAGATGAATTTTTATATGAAAGTGGGCAAGTGGGCTTAGCCTAAATCATGAGAACCATTTAAAGGTATTATGACTAGTGGCTTTTACTTCAAGTAGGCTGAACAGATAAATCCAAACCTATGTGGATACTAATACTACCTCTTTTCAATGTCATGAAAATAGCAGTTTTAAACTGGTTTTCATTTACTGCTCATATTAAAATTGTCTCAGATAGCGTAACTCAATTGTTTTTTCTTAATCATATATTTTTAACTGTGTTAGTAGATTCCCTGGACTTGAGATAGCTCAAAAGTAGTGAATTTGGGCTGTGTCTGATGGCAACTGATAATAATTTCTACAAATGAAGTATTGTTACGCAGTTTTTCTCATGCAAATTCTGCTCCAAGTATAAGTATATCCATCCTCCAAGGGATATACTTGGAATATACCAAATATATATTTGTATACACTGAACATTTATTGGCTAAATCTTGCAACCCTAGATGAAGCCAAAATATCAGGAAGCAAGAGAGTTTATTCTAGATAATAAGATAGAGATCTGGTCATCCATGTTCCATCCCAGAATTTCAAAAAGTATGAGCCAAGATTTTATTTTTAATATGCACTATTAGTAAGTCTCCAACTATACTATTGAAATGTAAAAGATAAATTTAACTTAAAGAAATTTACTTCAAAAATTCAGGATTTGGGGGGTGGGCACAGTGGCTCACGCCTGTAATCCTAGCACTCTGGGAGACTAAGGCAGGTGGAATGCTTGAGCAGATCAGGCTGAGCTGGGAGTTCCAGACCATTCTGAGCACGAGTGAGACCCTGCCTCTCGTAAAAAATAGAAATGCTAGTGGGGTCCTGTGGCGGGCACCTATAGTCCCAGCTACTTAGGAGGCTGAGGCAAGAGAATCGATTGAGCCCCAGAATTTGAGCCTGTTGTGAGCTATGATGCCACACCACTCTATCCAGGGTGACAAGAATGAGACTGTCTCAAGAAAAATTCAAAATTTTTGACAGTAAGTTGCATCTAAGTAGAAGGTGGTACTCCAAAGACCAAGGAAAAGTCTTTAAGACCGACGTAATCAACCTACTTGAGTTGAGACACGGGCATGTGACAGATGTAGAATACTTTAAAAGAACTTTGAATTTCTTTTTGCTTAAGATGAATTGACATATTCACATTCAGGTGTTAGTTAGCACAAGTGTAAAATGAGATGCTTATAAAAGTCAATCACTGTATGTTTATTGATATCTTTTTGTATTATATGTGAGGTATTTTAATAGATGCAATATAAGATAGTAAGGCATGGGCTGTGTGTTTTATAAAAGTATTTACCTACACTACACACAAACATATTTCATATGTTTTAGGATCAATTCTCTTTACCAGTAAGTACAATGAAAATAGTAATTAGTGCAAACACACTGAAGTAGACTGACTCATGAAGAAAATTATACTCATCAGATGAAAAATTGCTTATCATGCGGTGCCTGTGGCTCAGTGAGTAGGGCACCGTCCCTATATAACAAGGGTGGTAGGTTCGAACCCAGCCTCGGCCAAACTGCAATTGAAAAGAAAAGAAAAGTCTCTTATCGTTCTTACAGTTTTGCCTGTACACTTCCCTGTATTCTCATTCTCCCTCCTTCCTTCCTTTGCAATTGAACAGACATCTATTCTCCTTTCTGGGCCCGACCCTTCTCTTGGGTCCTGGACTTCTTCTCCTTCAGGACAAATTCAGCCTTGACTTCTCAGGGCACTCACCACAGCGATTATTTGTCCTGTTTCTCGTCCTTACAGCCCTGCTCCACCAGCTACTTCTCACGAGTATTCACACCTACGTCCATGTCTCTGCTGTCTTAAAATCAGCAGTTTCTTTCAGAACCCAAACTCCCTTCTCTAGTTACTGCTTAGCCTCTTCCTTTAAAGCATACAATTTGGGGGAAAGTTGTCCATTTTTCCTTTTGTGCTTAATCTTCAGTTTATTATTTCTGTGCTCAGAATCCCAGTGGGCACCTGCCTTCATGGAGGTCTCCAGGGACTTCCTTGGGGCTAATACTTTTAACCTTCAAATCAGTTGACCTGTGGATGGAGTCGGACCTAGTTTATCACATTTTTCTTGGTTTTGAAAACATACAACCTCCTGATGCTTCCCCTCCCTCTCTCAGTCTTCTTTCGTCTGATCTTGAAGGGTTGGGGTTCTTCAGGATTCTGGCTTGAGGACTCTTCTCAGCCACAGCATTCCTGGGGCTCCCCACCTGCCCTTGAGCGCTGACGTGTAACTGTGGACCGAGAATATACATTATTTTCTCAGCTCAGACTCTCTGCTGAATTCTACCCCTGGAGATACAGTTTTTCTACACATTTTCACTTGATTATCTTTCAGATATACCAGACTCACCATGCGTGAAACTTAGTTTCTTTCCTGAATTACTTGAACAGCCTTTTTCCCCCACACTATAGATTTTTATTTAATTTAAGGTTAATATGAGGGTATAAATGATCAGCTTACAATGTCTGTGTTTGTTAGGTAAGGTCCCTGTTGTAGTTGTGTCCCTCGTCTAGGAGGTGTGACATTATTCCCTGACATTCTGCCCATTAAGTGGGAGCACACCCACCCCTCCTTCTCTCCCCCCCTTTCTCCATCTCTCTCCCTGCAGGGGACAGGTGGTGTGTAATTACTTATAATAACTTATAAATAAGTGAATAATTTATCAATCAATCAATTAATCAATCAATCCAGAGTTCATCTACTGGTTTTATATCAGTATCGAGTACATTGGATGCTGGGGTTTCCATTCTTGTGATGTGTTGCTAAAGAAAATGTTGAACAGCTTTTTAAACTCACTCACAGTTTACAGCTTTGCCACCCTCCAATCTACTCCCCACACATCAGCCACAATAATCAATAATCAAATGGAAATCTGGCCATATCACTTCTGTGATCCACCCTGCATGAAAGTCATCACGGACTCCTCCATTTTAAATGTAAAGTGCAGACTCCTATGGCTTTTCAGACTTTGTAAGATCTGTTTCCCGTCTTTACAGGCTCTATCTTTGCCTTGGCTCCCTCATACTCTACCCTACAAATAGGCCAAGCAATTTCCTTTGCTGTAGCTCAGGTATTCTTCACTGTTTTTTACACAGGGGGCTATTATATATGGGAATTACCTGCCCAGAAAACCCTTCCTTCTTTTTTTGGTCTAAATATCCTTTAGCTCTCATTTCAGTTGAGAAACACACATTTTTTGGTATCATTATCTTTTCACTCTCATTTCTTTCCTGAAACCCTTTCCTGATTCCCCACCCCCAAGACTGGATTAGACAACCTACACGCATGTGTCCTCCTAGGGCTGCATATTTTCTCATCTAACACTTGGAGACCCTCCACTATAACAAGTTTCTCCCTTGTCGCCATTTCTAAAATACTGCAAGTCAGGTGACACAATGTCTGCAACCTTGGGCGCCTGACCAAAAGTTTCCCAGAGAACAAAAATAATCTTATAGTTAAGATTACATGATAATTCCCTGAATCTGCTATATTATGTTATTAATTTCTGCATGAATAATAAATAATTTATAAATAAATAAAATATTTATTTAGAATAGTATAGAGGTGGTTAAGAGGGCAGCCTCTAGGGCTAGACCAGATTGTTTGGGTTCAAATCTCAACCCTACCTGTGTGGTTTATGGTCACGTTGCCTGAGTTCTTTATCCAGAAATTATGACTATGAATAATAGTACCTACCATACAGGATTACTGCATTAAATTCGTGCTAGGACAGCACTGTGCCATTGTTGAGCTCTGCTAGTTCAAGGTCATGCATGTATGTAGCAGGGCGCACATACACGACCTGTCTTCATAACACTTACAGATAGTACAGGACAGATACATCAGCAAAGTGACAACATATCTCCCTGTTTGGGAGACTCTAACTTGCTTCTTATACTTACCCTAATAAACTAATTAAACCAGTCTGGTTATCTGAGGTCTTTCTCAAATACTTTTAAAGAATAATTTATTGTTTTACTTGTAACTATTTTGAGACAATCAGTTTTGCTCTTTAGCTTGTCATAAATTTGTCTCACAGCCTCTTCATAGACTCTAGGATGAAGACCCACTGTGAGGCATTCTTTCCTTTCATCACTGTGGAAGGTGAAATTTGATAAGTAATTTCTGGGTTAGTTTACTTTTGTGGTGGAGGTATTCACTGGTCATTGTGGAGGATAGGTCTGAGAATATCCTGGAGCGTTGGCATGGTTATAGCAAATTTCTTCAGAATGTGGATGTGGTTGAAGTATTTAATTTCTCCATCGTAAATGAAACTCAGTTTAGCTGGATACAAGATCCGGGGTTGAAAGTTCTTTTGTTTTAGGAGATTGAAAGTCGATGACCATTCTCTTCTAGCTTGAAAGGTTTGATCAGAGAGATTTGCAGTTATTCTAATATTCTTCCCCTTGTAGGTTATGGATTTCTTACATCTGGCTGCTTTCAAATTTTTCTCCTTCATATTAACTTTCGTGAACTTAATTGCGATGTGCCTGGAGGATGTCTTATTTGGGTTGGGTCGTGCTGGGGTTCTGAAACTGTCTGCTATCTGAATTTCAGAATTTCTTGGCATGTCTGGAAAGTTCTCTTTCATAATCTCATAGAGAAGAGACTCTGTGCATTGTGACACCACTTCATTGTTTTCAGGTATCCCTATAAGGTGAATATTGGTTCTTTGAGTTATCCCAGAGCTGTCTGGGATAATGATCCATTTTTGCCTTCCATTTCTCTTCTTCTTTGGAAGTTTGGGAGCATTCTAAAGCTTTGTCTCCCACGTCAGAAATCCTTTGTTCTGCTTGCTCCATTCTGTTACTGAGGGATTCTACTGTATTTCTCAGATCTTTGAGGGCTACAACTTCTTGTCTCAATGTGTCAAAATCTTTGGTAATTTTGTCTTTGAATTTGTTCAGTTCTTGAGACATCTTTTGGGTCATCTTTTGGATTGCTGCTTGAAATTCTAATTCCATCTTTTCTTCCACTGCACTGATCTTAGTTGCTATCCAGACTCTGAATTCATCTTCTGACATCTCAGCCATTCACTCATGCAAGGGATCTTGTGCTGTATCTACTTTGTTGTTCCTTGGTGGAGTTGATCTATTCTGATTGTTCATATTGCCAGAGTTTTTCTGTTGGTTCTGCCTCACGATTATTTTTCACTGTTGCCTATTACCGTTCTCAGAGTTGGGGAGGTGTGTCTCCCATATCAGACCCTGACAGGATCACTCTGTTGTTACTGGATCTTTGTAGGAAGTGACCCTGTGTCTCTAATGATTTTTCAAACCCCGCATGGTGGAGAGTTTAAATCCTCCTCAGCTTCCCTAGAAGACACTTTAAATTGCTTACTTGGGCTAAGCAGAAACTTTCCCAGGAAAGCGCTTGTGGCTGGGATCACTCCTTAAGTGTCTATCCACTTACCCAGTGTGCCAAAACTGGTCTCACCCTATGTCCCTGAGGGCTAAGGCTGCAAGGCGTCTCAGTCTCTGCCTTTAGGGTGCTCAGTCACTAGATTACTGGCTCCCATGATGTTTGTTCTGTGACCCTGAGGGTGGAGCTTTCCAGGGCAGTTCTCCCACAATGGCTCCACACAGCCCACAACCAAACACTGGTAGCTCCGTCTGGCTTGATGGCCCAGTCTGGGGCCCCAGACAACACTCAAAGACCCCTGCACTCTTGCCCAAGTTCTCCCAAGGCAGTTCAACTGAGTGCCAAGCCCAAAAGAAACCCAAACAGCTCACAGGCAAGGCCCTTCCAGCCTGCACTCCCACTGTTGCCCCACCTACAACTGCTGACAGGATTAGACTGAATGAACACACGCAACCACTTGCCCAATCTCCACCACTTTTGCCTTCCTCAGGGAGTCCAGAAGTCTCACACTGTCTCTCTGTGTCCCCAAAGGGATGTTTCTGGGCAGATCCCATCAGCCAGCGATGCCTGAAGTCCTCTCTCCCCAGTATCACCATGCCTAGTTGCAAGGAAGCTGTTACTTGGCCGCCATCTTGCTCCACTGAGGCATTCTTTGCAATAGGTCTTCTCCCTGGAAGCAGTAGTCGTTCTACCAACTTTGTCTCTGTGTCATCCTTTGGCCTGGAGTTACCACTGGTCTATACTGTGCCTTTATGCAAACTATAATAAAATACCTTCTCTCTTTCTGGCTGGAAAAAATAGAAAAAGTTACCCCTCTGAGGAGGAGCAGCCTCCTTGGGGTATAAATTAAGGAAAACATAAAGAAAAAGGTGTATCCTCAGGGGACACCACGCAGCTTCAGGGAGCAAGACTGTGTGGACTGTGGGCTGGCTTTCACTGCCCCGAACCGTCTTACCAGCATCTTACTGTGCACAGCGAAAAAGTCCCACACTAGTCAGCAGCCCTGTTTCACACAGTGCACCTCTTTGCTTCCTGCCTTTCTCAGTATCTAAACTTCCCCTTGCTTGTCCAGGGTCAACTCCATAAGCAGTTTGCTTCACTTTACATGTTTTCTCAGGTCGTTCTACTACTTTTCTATACCTCATGCTTTCCGAGCTTTGCCCTTTGCTTTCCAAGGTGATGGCCTTGGTCCATTCTATCTGGCAGAGCAGTATAGTAGTGTATTAAAAAGGAGACTCAAGGATGTTTCGCATTAGACTAAGGAAGTAAGTAATTGCACTGTTAGACATTTAAGACAGAAAGGCTTTTTAGTGGCTCTTATGCCTGATATTAGTCAGGATGAAGTTAATTATTGGAATTCTCAGCTGAAGTATCCAGAATTCTCTTTCTTAAACCTCCTATGCTGAGTAAAAGAAGATGAACTTGGTATATTAGTATTGATGTGTATATATCTGAAAGTAATGGAGGATACAATTAAGAGATGTATTTTTTGTGTTGAGTATGTCAGACTTGAAAATAATAGTTACCAGTAATTTTAAATATATTTCTTTATTATTTATAAAGTATATTCATATTCTTTATATCTCTTAATGTTCAAAATAATCCTATGAGGCAAACCAGGCATTGTCTGATGTGCATATACTTTTAAAAACACCTATATTGGTCTGTCAAATATGAGATTTAATTTGTCCCCAAACATTGAAAGGTGAAGGAAATTAATTCTAGTATAATTGAACTTTTTATAATTTATTTGTTTTTACTCATCAGAAATTACTTTCTTAACATTTGAATAAATGTCCTAAAGGCAAGAACAATTTATTTTTGGGCACCTCAATGAAACAGATAAATTTAACCAAAAAATAATCAAGATATGATAATATTTCAGTTCAAACCAGTAATATCAGCCCTGTCTTGTCTAGTTATGAATCAGAGCCAATGAGCAATATGAACACAGAGCTTACACTCTAAATCAAATTTTAAAAAGATGCTCCGTCATCTCCTTGGCAGCAGTTATTAATGTTTTGAGGGCTTCTATTTTGCTAAAAAGTAGGGTCTGTCCTTCTGGTTTTACACGAGCATTAGTACTTTACAAGAGGTTAGACATAACTTCACTCTAAGAGATAATTGCAGCTAACAGCTGCATTAGGGTTTTCATTATGCACTTTTGGAGATTTCCTAGTGATGATGTAATCCATGCAGAAGTTTGGCAGGGATTCTCAACCTGGGAGTTTTTTATACGAATTTTAAAACATTACACTAGAATAGTTTAATGGTCTTTAGTTTTAGGTATACATGTAATCTTCCAATTTTCTTTAAGGTAATCAGTTACAAATTTGTTTCTTCAGCTTTTCTTGCTCTTTCTGTGTTTTTTTTTAAGATATGAAAATGGTAGGTAGTAAAGTAGTTGGTGCTCCTGAATACCTTCAGAAAATATTTCTTTTATCAGGATTATTGTAAGATCTTAAAACAAATTTTTCTAACTTGGTAATTGCAAACTACCTTCATTTTGGAGTTCAAAGCAGCTAAAACCAGAAAGTGGTTATCATTTTCTAGGTTATTCAATGTTCTAGGATCCTGACATTTATGAAAAATGTTCAGAATGTTCTCTCAGCTTTCACATTTCATTATAAAATGTAAGAAAACATTTCACCAAATCTTGGCACTGAGGCTTTCCAGATCATGAAGTAATACACACTATTCTGAAAATCTTTGGAAATTGGTTTTTGTCTAACTACTAATACTCATATTCCTCATTATACTGTTGCCAGAATCATAAATTCTTTGATCTAAAAGCAAACAATTTTTATTTTTTTGAAAAAATGTATAAAATATGGAAAAATTCAGTAGGAGTACCCTACTATTCATCTAGTTCTATTTATACCAACCTTTCCCTTACAGCTCTGCCCTTGTGTAAGTCATTTATCTAAGGAATCTTCTGAGCTCTCTTACAGTTTTGATAAGGAGTATTGCTGGTGATCATGAAGAATCTGAGCTGGAAACTCTGAGATGAGTTACACTTGTCTCCGAGTCAGAGACCCAGACGGAAAGGTGACTTTTGAGAGGGGGGCCAGGCGTTTGCTCCCTCACTGGCTCTTAACCTTCTGTCCTCCAGTAGGAGTTCTGAGACCGTCAATAATCACCAGAGCTCATGGGTTCATGCTTTCCGACTGTAAGGAATTCTCATTATTTCAAGAGCTTTTTAATCAGTAAACAGTGGAAGACAATTACTGTATAGATCGGTTTAATTAGTTTATTTGATGCCCAGAGCATGTAAATTTGCAACCAGGTTGTTTCTGCTAGCTATAGAATCATAAATTAATGGCAATGTTCTGGGCTGAAAAGCTGATGCTCTGTGAGTACTAACTTCTTAGTATAATCCTAATGAGTTAGGAAGTGGACTGGTATCCACTGAGCCTTTTACCGACCTCGTCTAGCTTGACATTTTTTTGGTCCTCCTTCACCACAGTTTATTTTTGGGTCATCCTTAACCACAGTTTATTTTTCATCCTTAACCACAGTTTAAGCACTTATTCTTCATCCTTAACCACCATCTCTTACTAGTACATGTCTAGTTTTCCATTCAATGGCCTGAGGCTATTGCAATACATATAGTTACCTTATGTATATATATTATAATATCATATGAAAATTAATTTATTTTCTATGCTGTTTCTATCTCCTATAAAATAGTCTATATCAAATTATATGTATATAAAATTAAATATATAAAATAATTTCTGAGGATATGAGGACCTTGGATTTAAAAAGATGTTTTCCTATTTTCTGGTAGGCATATCGAGTGGCCAAATTATGTTTCCAATTTGTTGTTCTAGTACAACACCTCCTTTTTCTAGTCACTGCCATTTTTTTCCTTTCTCCGCTGATCATGAACCAAAGAAAACAAGCATTTTCTCCTGCAGAAAATGCTGTCCTTCCACAAATGCAAATTAGTTTGAGATAAAACAAACAGAAAAGAAACAGAAGGAAACAAAGAAAGAGAATCTTTAAAGCCTTTGACTGGTTGCTTGAGCATTGTTCAATGAGTAGACATAGTCAGTGTTCCCACCATGATTTTTAGAAGTTGTGACAAGAGCCATGCACATTCTTTTGTGCGTGACCAGTGGCACATTTGTGAGATGACCAGCGGGGGTTGGGGCTGCGTGGAGGAGCAGTTTTCTTTTTGTGAAGTTAATGGGCACATATGGGGATTGAACAAGCGTCACCATTCTTTGGGGCTCCTCCCTCTTCCCTGGCCATGGATTTGAAAAATTGCCATTGAGACTAGAGTAAGCGATCTCTTTAGTGCTCCATTGTCTTCTATAAAGCATGGCCTTTGATAGAAGGTGCCAGGCATGAGTTAAAGTTGGATGGAGGTGAGACTCAATGAAGTCACTGCTGATAATTCAATTTTTATTTATTTATTTTTTGCTGCTTATGCTCCACCATCTCCTACTTCTTCCTATTATATTCATCTGCAGGTTCTCCCACTGTATGACTGACACACAAGTCCTTTGTGGAGCCACAGTTCGTTTACCAGAGAAAATAAAATAATTAATATAATTCGACAGCTTCTGAAACTGAGATGAAGGCCATACTGAAATTCTGAACGATAACATGGTTCATATACTCGAAAAGCCCTTTTCCACGATATCTGCTCTTTTGTCTGACTCTTAGTTTCAGTTAAAAATGAAGACCCTCTGCTTAGTATAATAGCCTTGATAAGGAAGAAGAATAAATAATAGTATGGAATCAACCGACAATTTCTTCACTGTGTTAACTGAGGTTTTCATGTTGAACTCTTCAGCTCCAAATTTGAGAAAAGCAAATGTCTTTTTTTTTTTTTTTTTTAATGATGAACCTGTGCACAATTTGATGCTTGGCCTCGATTGACTTTCACTCCATTAATGCCAGTATTTGCAGAAGTAGACCTTCCTCTAAATTTAGACCTTCTTCTAAATTGAGAATAAAGTAAAAGCTGATGTAGGTTAATATTTGAGATGAATAGATTTAGTTGAAGGTAGTTCATATTGGGAGCAAACTCTCTACCTGTGCTCATTGTGACACAGGACAGCCATGTTCTCAGGCCGATGAGTTTTCAAATGATCTCTCTTGTCAAAGTCAGAACTCCTGCCCCCTGTTTTTGAAATGTATAAGTTATTCATCTATAAGTCTTTGCACTAATAATTTTAAATAATTAATACAGCAAACATTTATTGAGAATGCTGAATCCTAGCCACTAGACCACCAGGGAAAACATTTATTAAATACTCCCATACACCATACATTGCACCCCAAATTTTATATGCATTATGTCATTAATTCTCATAACCAACATTATGAGGTAGGTGTTTTTCTTCCATTTTAGAGAATTAAGTTTAGAGTAGTGATTATGTCAAGGTTAACTTACCTAGGGCCATGCAGATGATGAGAAGACCCAGTCTCTCTTGACCCTAAAACATTTTGACCATCTGCTCTCTCATTGCTGACTTCTTTATTCCTTAAGATTTTGAAAAATCTCATTTTAGGTTTTTTTTTATTATACTGAAATGATAGACTTCCTGGGATTATTGAAGGGCATCACATAGGCATGAAATTTACTTCTATATAAAATGAAAGAGCTGAGTTTGATTATCCTTACACATCTACTAGTCTAGAAATTGATAGCTGTCAAGAAATAGAGAATTTCAGCTAAGCAGGGGTTTCTGTAACAGATATTTTATAATATTTGTGGAGTCTCAAAGAGAGCTTAGATAACAGGGAAAAGAAACCAGGTTGGCAAACAAACAATGTAGGGCTGCAAAAAGGTGGCAGTTCTATGTAAACTGAAAGAATTAGAAAACTTTCTGCTCTACCATGTCATATGAATGGAAAACATTTATTTTCTCATTATTTTCATTATACAAAAGAAAGAAAAATCAAATCCAGAGTCCTTTAGCAGACATTCAGGGCATACCTCCTCCTGCTACAGAGTTAATGGCTTGTGCTGAGAGGCTGGCTGCCATGACCGTGTGTAGCTTGTGGAATCAGGAGTATGTGTGGTTTAGTCACTTTCTAAATTAAATCTGTCCTTCCTGGATACCAGAAAGTAGGTTATCATTGATAATTCATTATCATAGCAGTAAAGTGATATCCCAGGAAAGGCTCAGCTTTTTTACTTTTGGATAAATAGTGAAACAGTAGCAAATATTATCATTAGGTAACAAAGGGGAGGTTCGGTGCCTTGGATATCTGTAGTAGTACCTTTACCATTGGAGGAATGTGTTAAGAGAAGCCTTGAGCATGCTAAAAATACACTATTTTAATAATAATCCATGCATAAAGGACCAAGAAAGAAGATATGGCAGAGAACTAATGAATTCTGGATCTTCTCCACATTAACCATTTCTACCCCCCAAAATGCCAAATATTAAATTACGATGTTTAAAGATAAAAAGTGAAATCTGTAATGGTAAAATGAAGTTCAATCATGTAAATGTTAATTTTTTTTAAATTTAAAACGTGTCTCATTTTATTTATATTCAAAACAGATGCACGATTGTAAATACAAGGCGGTTGTAATATTCTAAGCACATATTTTAGGGACTTCCTCCCTTTTCCAAATCTCACTCAAGTGGAACATACACTCATTTCTGTAACAAAAATTCTTTCTACTCTATTGGCAAAATGAATAGCATCAACTCAAAATATTTAAAAATTTAGTCACATCCACATCCCGCAGCCTATAAGGAGCTTTCACGCTTTGGGGCTCGCTTTTAGATCTTTAATACCCTCTCCTTTGTGTCAAGGAGCTCACGAGGCGTAAAGAAGCACTGATAAACCCACTTAGATCCCTTCCTGGGCCGTCACCTCTCGCTGCCAAGCGGCTTTAGGTGGTAACTGATCTGTGACAGGCTGCCAGTCAAACAGAGCATTTCTGAAAGCTGACACAAAAGACTGAGCGCAGGAGAATGAGTAGGAAAAATAAGAAAAGGACCCAAACTGTATCAGTGTCCCCCACTCATCGAGTTCTGTTCCTCTTCGCTACGCCCCCACCCCCGGGCCCACCCCTATCCTCCCTAACCTTTTTTGGTTGGCTTCTCTCTCTCTTCTTTTCTCTTTCTCTTCCCTCCCAGCTGCCAGCCCCCGCCTCTCCCAGCCCCCTTCCCGGAGCGCAGCCTTCCCCCGGCTCTCTCCGCGGGCTCCTCGAGGTCAGGTTCACGGCAGGGGCAGCGGGGAGCGCAGAGATAGAGATCGGCAGCCCTTCCAGCGGGGACGGCCCCAGTGCACCGCTGATAATAGAGGCAGAAGTGAGAGTGACAGTCAGATGGAAACTGACACAGGCCTTCTGTCAATGCCACTGCTGCCCGTGGGACTGAGGGAAGCGGGAGGGAGCCGAAATGTCAGCGCCGATAACCGTCCCAGCTCGCTGCTTCTCTGTGTAGGTGTCGCGCTGTTCCACATGTGGGGCAAGGTTTTTTCAAACTCAGTAGCGCTAGCTGTTTCTTTTTTTGGCTGGTGTGAGTGTGCGAAGGAGCAGCTTGGTGGGTGACATCCTCACTTAATTTCTTGTGGTGCCGTGGAGCCCCGGTGCTGTGATTGCGTTTGACAGTTTGTGTTCGCACAGCCCTTTGAGCATTTTAAAGATTGATAAATCCTGTCATGTGAGAACCCTGCGTGCTGCCCGAATAGTCCACATTCTTACAGCTGGAGATGATTTCTGTATTAAAATAAGGCAAGAAAATATTAACAGAGAAATAGGGGCAGTGATTCATTTTGTCTGCCCAGGAAGGAGTAGGACAAGCTGGAAATGTCCCCCACGACTGACTTCGCATCCCGACTTTAAAGGTAACACCTCCTGCGTAAGTGTCCTGTTGATTTCAGAGTCATGCTGATCTCATTGCTCGTCACTGATAATCCACATTTCCTTTTCTGAAGGTAAATTTTTAAATAAACTGACCCAAATACATCTCTCTCTTTTTCTCTCTCGCACAACAAATAAAATAAAGGTGAACGATGATAACTATAATTTCAGTTAAACATCAAAGTGATACGATTTAAGGAGACACCTCAGTTCTGCGGGGCCTCCAACTACTTCCTCCTGTGGGCCAGAATCTCTGCACGGCTGTGGATACTCAAAGTTCAAAGGTTTCCATATTCCCCCAAATCAGCACCATCTCTTTTTTACCTTGAGCTCAGTCCATTATAAGTCATTCATTTCTCCTTTTACTTTGGAGAAAATTATAGGCTAGGATTTTCTTTCTTGGTTATAACAAAGGCAAACCAAAGATCTGTACTAAAGGGGTGGATATGATACAGAAAAACAAATTTCTCTCCTTGTGCATTTCATTAAAAATAAGAGATAATGAACCTATTAAGTGATATACAGATTATTAATCTGAGAATCATCTCTTTCTAGGATGTTGCATTACATGAGCTCTTCCCCCCCCCCACATTCCACACATAAAGAGGGAGGGAGGAGGGAGGAAGAAAGAGGGAGTGACAAATATCCCAAGGGAGAATATTGATTATTTTAATGGTCTGGTTTAGCTTATCAATTTAGCTTTTATGTCTTTTTCCTTTTAAGTAGATCTTTTTGTTATTCATTTTGCTCAAAGCACCAAAGAGAGCATCTCAAGACAAAGCGAAATTATGTGAATTTAGAGAAAAAGGATCACAAGTGTGGTCAGAAGAACTATACACATTTACAATTTTGGCTTATTGGTATTTTATTTGAAATCAGCTGTCAGTAACCATTGATCAAGTCTCTGTATGTACATGGGGCTCTATGGCAATCATGCAAACGGAGAGGCAAGAAAAGCCATCCCTGGCTACTGAGGAGCTCTCCTTCCTAAGGCATACAGGAGTAGTGGAATTTTATACACAAGGCACCAAGCCTAGAACACAGGCACTGAGAAAGTATACCCGTTAAATAAAACGTATGAAAACATCATTCTATGCCAATAGGTTAGTGAAGAGAGCAGAGGGAACATGGAATCATCATGGGAATGTCATATTTAGAGAGAGACAAGAAATGGGAAGGCTTTATGGACAGGGTAAGATTTCAGGAGCTGCTAAGAATAATTGGAAAAAAAGAAATTACAGACCACTGTTTTCTACCCACAATAAATGCAGGCCTTTCTCAAGGATTTTAAAAACTTTGACCCTTGCTTTTTTGAAATAGAGATGAGATGTCTGTTAGAGAGGTTAGAGGAACACTTAGCTATAAAAGCTAATATTTATTGATGCATACTATATACTAAGTACTAAGATAGATGTTATTAAATTCATAACCTCTGTCAACAGTCCCAATAACTTTATGACCTAAATATTATTATTCTTTTTTCATAGGAAAGAAGGCTAAGGCTTGGTGATGTGAAATACTTTGCTCAAGAATGTGTGTAATAGGACAGAACAGTCCTTTACCTAGGACCTTAGACATGATGTGCCTGGCCATGACATATCCTTACTCACCTCTCCAGGAGACCCCAGTGAAGATGAGCAGTAGAAGCTATAATTATTTCAGTGGTCTACAAGGAACTCAAACTTTTAATTGAAAAATCAGACCTTTCTAATAAGCTTCTTTCAGTTCCCTGTAAAGGCTGTAGATATTCCTTTGTACAGTGGTTCTCAAACTTGAGCAAACATTTAGAAGCAACTGGAAGATAGAGATTGCTGCATTCCATCCACAGTTTTTGATTGAGTGGGTCTGCTTGGATCTGAGAATTTGAATTTCTGAGAAGTTTTTGGGTGATGCTGATGCTGCTGAATTAGGAATATCAGAGGTGGAAAAAAAAGTTTAAGGGTGCCCAATTTGCACTGAACAATTGGAAAAATGAGTTGCCATTGGCACTGACTGTGGAGGGAAGATGCAGGTGGAACAGATGTAGTTTCGGGGATAATGAATTTGGGATATCTCTTTGATATCCAGGTGGAAGAACCAGGCAGGCAGTGGAAGATTTAAACATGAGAGTATAGGAATATAGATGTTCAAATGAGGGCAGAGAGAACAGGAAACGACCAAGGACAGACCTCTGGAGCACTCCAAAACTAAGAGTTTGAGAAAAAGAGCAGAATGAGAGAAGAATACTGAAAGGAAAAAACCAGTGAAGGGGAAACTAATATATTTCATCATCTTTGAAGCCATGTGATCTGATTCCCATTTTTGTTGTTGTTGTTGCAGTTTGGCTGGGGCCAGGATTAAACCTGCCACCCTTGGTATTTGGGGCCGGTGCCCTACTCAAAGGGTTTGTTATGACAGCTGTGTTGAGAATAGACTTTAGTGGGTCATCGTGGAAGCCCAGAGATGACTAGTTGTGTGAGTGTTCCAGTAATCTAGATGGTGTCAAGTGATTTTTTGTTTACTTTTCAAGAGATGAAGTCTTGGGCTTGCTCTTGCTCAGGCTGGTCTCAAACTCTTGAGCTCAAACAATCCACCTGCCTCAACTTCCTAGTGTGCTAGGATTTCAGTAGTAAGCCACTTTGCCTGACTAAATGATGTTTTTGCTTTTTGTTTTAAAGAAAGAAGAAATAACAGCATATTTCTGTGCTAGTAGGTATGAACTAGAAGAAGAAAAAAATGATATAGGAGAAAGAGAAGAATTGCTGGAGTATTATTAAGCTGGTGAGAGGGATGGAATCAAATGCGTGGGTGTAGGTGTTAGCCTTAAGTAGGATTAAAAACAATTAAACTATAGTGAGAGAAGGGAAGGAAGATTATGGGCCGGGGCATGAGTGAGTGGGTTGGTGTGGTGGTGGGAGCCTACAAGTTTCTGCTGCTTCTATTTTCTCAGAGAAATAGGCTACTTTCTGAGAGTAAGGATAAGGGATGGGTGGGGTACAGGATGTGACCGAGCCAACGAAAATATTAAGGAAAAAGCTGACCCCTTAAATGAAAATAGATAAATTAGGCTAATAATATTAGGCTGGAACCAAGGAAGTAATAGGCTACTCCCTTTCTTCATTGCAATGCCCCTATTCACAGCTCCTCTCTTCTCACCCCTGGAAGCCGTGAGGATCAGGAGCTGAGGTCAAGCTCATCTGAAGACCAGCGCTGCTGCAGTGTGCCTTACAGATATCCCCCTTGGGTAATGCTGCGTGTCTCTACTTTCTTCTTGCTTTCTCTTGATGAAAGGGGTCCCATGAAGTTGGACCCTGGTCAAGAAGTTGATATTTATACTGCATTCATTATAAACCACATCCAATTCAAGGATATCAGTGCAAATTAGAGGGGTATTCTGCTATAGGCTCAGTTATAGGAAATTTTGGGAATGATCAATTGTTGCTATTCCCCTATTTTAAGTTTTTTGGCAAAAAACTTTTGGCAAAAAACTTAAACAACCATCCTTTTCTTTTTTTAATGCTTAGTGAACAGGGTGATTAATTGAATCAAGCCACATGAATGATCTTAGAAGAACTAGTATAGTCCATGTGTAAATTAATCAAGTTAGGCTAAAAGCTGCTCCACAGTAGATAAATATGTTTGTGGTTAACCTGAGAGGAATAAAGGAAATAAGTCCAGTAAGAATCATGGTTTACAAAGACAGGGGAACCGTGATCCTCTTAAACCTAGAATGACTAAAGCAATTGAGGGAAGTCAGCAACTGTGAGTTTATCTTGTCTCCAAACAATTAGGGAAACTGTTCATTTAACTGTGGCCTGTGAGAAGGCCCATTCGTATAATGAATGAAACACTATGGATGTACCCTAGCCTGTATCTCTGGAAGACACAAATCTCATTGGTATTTTAGAATTAAATATTAGGCACCAATTTAATAGCATGAATGTAAATCTAGAGCATAGGAAACTAAGAAGAACCAGACCAGTGCACCCCTAGGGTAGTTTTTCACAGTTGAATTATTGATTTGGTCAAGGTTCTTCCAAGTCTTCATTATGAAAAAGGGATTTGCTCCTAATAGGTGTTCAATAAACATGAATGATTGACTGTGTGATGCCCCATTTCATACAAAGTTGATGTTTATAAACTCATGTTTTCTGAGATACACAGATTTCTTGCTGATTAACTTTTCTCAAGAAAGCGTTTTTTTTGTGTGTGTGTGTGTGTTTTGAGACAGAGTCTCAAGCTGTCACCTTGAGGAGAGTGCTATGGCATCATAGCTCACAGCAACTTCCAACTCTTTGGGCTCAAGCTATCCTCTTGCCTCAGTTTTTCTATTTTTAGTAGAAACGGGGGTCTAGCTTTTGCTCAAGGTGGTCTTGAACTCATGAGCTCAAGTAATCTGCCTGCCTTAGGCTCCCAGAGTGCTAGGATTACAGGCATGAGCCACTGTGCCGGTCCTGTTTATATATTGTTTTGAAGATATAATTTAAAGGTGATCCCAAATGCTGCAACAGAAGAGAAAGTGGCATTCTTAGGTTTCATGATAGCAGCATCTATATCTAATATGTGTTTTGATCATAGAATTATTTTTAGGTGTATATTTGGCTGTGGCATTCATGATTTTACATTTGTTTATGAAAGAAAAGTGTAACATACTCTTAAAAATTAAAATAAATTATTTACTTATTTGATTTTAAGATTTTGGAAGGAAAGTGTATCCCATTGTAATTGACCCTTACATGTACAAAAAAAAAAAAAAAAAAAACACCCATCTTGGTTCTGTGTTTGAGACATTTCTTTCTCTCCATGAGAAAAATACCTGTGGATAGGTTTGCATGCCTTCTCCAGTAAGCATGGAGATTATTATTTCAGATAAATATGAAATAGTAGTAAGTGAATACCTGATTATTGAAAATCCTGTGAAGGTTTATAGTGATGAGTTAGAGGAAGAAATGAAGGTACAGAGAATATAATGTGTGTATATATTCCTCAGAGGAATAGGTTTTCTAATGAATAAATGAAAAGTTTACCATTTTAAGAGTTTTTAGTCCCTCTTCAGTTAGCTTTGCAATCAATGGATGTGCATTTAAAATGATTTGGTGTTCTGCTCTTTAAGCAGTTGAGAGACATTGGAAATTTTAGAGATTGTGAATCTTGCATAAAATAATAATCCTATCTAATGTAACTTTGTATAAAATTGTGCAAAAGTTTACACTTACGTGTATTTTAGAAATATAGACAGTAAATTTAACAATTAATGCAAATTGGAAGAAATACCGGACTTGTAACTTCCTGTTCTATTTTTCCTTTATGATTTCTGCTCTTTTTTGAACTTCTCATTTTGTTTGTGTATTGTTTTCTTAATTTTGTTTAATTGTCTGTGTGTATTCTCACTGAGCTTCTTTAAGATGATTATTTCAGATTGTTTGTCAGGCACGAATTCTCTATTTATTTAGGGTCAGTTACAAGTGTTTGCTTTGTTACTTGAGGATATTTTGATTCCCTGATTGTTTGTGATCTTTGTGGCATTGGTGTCTGATCATTAGAAGTGGGCACTAACTCCAGTCTTTACCGACTTGTTTCAGCAGAGAGATCCCTTCACCAGTCAGCCCATCCAGAGATTCTGGGCAGGCTGTCTGGCATGGGCTGTGGGTGTGCTTACTGCTAGAGTCCTCAGTTCTAGCCCCTGAGTCATCAGGCCCCTGGGCCTGGTGCTTGGTTTGCTAGAGCCTAGAGCTTGGGTCTGCTGGGGCAGACTTGGATCCTGGGTCCCTGGGGGCTGGTATAGCATTGGATCTACCAGGAGATCTGTTGACCAGGTCCATGGGGACCAGTCTGGAGCTTGGATCTTGGGTGTGATCTTGGATCCTCAGTCCACAGGAATTTATCCAGTACCAGGGTCTACTGGGGTGGGGCTTGGACTCTTTCTCTGGAGCAGACCTGAACCCTAGGTCCACTGAAATCTGGGGCTACAAGGACTTACCTGGTGCCTGGAATAAGGCGGGGGGGGGGGGGCTGGCCTAGAGGCTGGGATTGCAGGGTTCTGGTGTACAGGGTAGGTCTGTGAAGGCTTGCTCAGAGTCTGGGGCCAAAAGGGACAGCTTGACTCTGGGGCAGGCCTGGGGTATGAGACACAGAGGTGCACTTGGTTTCAACGTCTTTTGGGACAGCCTGGCCCCTGGGTATGCTGGAGCACATCTGGACGCTGGATAGGCCAGAGTGGGAGGCCTTGAGAGCCAGTCTGGAGACTGTGCTGTCTGGTATCAGGCAGGCCAGGAGCCTTGTGTCCACAAATGCTGACCCAGCACTAGTGTCTCTGGGGATGGGTCTGTTGGAATAGGCCTGGACTCTAGGTTTGTTGGAGGGAAAGACCTCGGACAAGGCTTGTTGGTGAGGGGTCCAGCCTGGAGCTGACTGAGGGTCAAACCTAGTGCTGGAATGGAGCAGGACTTTGGGTCAAGGGTGTTGGCCTTGGGTCCAGGGCTGTGTGGTCTAGCATAGTGCTGGCCTAGTTTGGAGCCTGGGATGGACCTACAGGCAGAGGGAACTTTGTATTCTGTTAAAAAATGACTTCTCATCTATATAATCGCTAAGAAATCATATTATTTTCTTAAGATTTTTCCTTCTTGTGATAAGTTCTGAAATTTGAATTACGCATTAGCTGTTAAGAGATTTTAATTTAAAAATTTGATTAATTTACACTAAGTTTTATTTAAAAACCTCAAATAAATTTGCTTTCATGAGTCAGGCAACTTAAAAATGTTTAATTTTATACTACTTTTTAAATCAATATAATATTCTTAGGAGAGATGAGGTTTAGACTTTCTCCTATGACAATAGGCTCAAATCTTTTTGGAATAAAGCATAGTAAAATAAAATAAAACAAATTAATTAATAAATATATCCAGACCCATATATGGGAAAAGAAGAAAGAGATTTGCTGTGAGGCGGTGCCTGTGGGTCAAAGAAGTAGGGCGCTGGACCCTTATGCCAGAGTTGGCAGATTCAAACCCAGCCCCTGCCAAAAACTGCAAAAAGAAAAAAAGAGAGAGAGAGATTTGCTGTGAACAGCAGAGGAATGTGAAACATTTTATATAATTTTAGCTCTGACCAAATAAATAATTAAAGTGGGTTTTGCATTCAGAATTGTCAGCTCAAATTCAGAGAATTTCACTAATTCATTTATGTTTTTTACACCTCTTATAAACAGTTATTAGGCTTAATAAATGTTCATTAATTAAATTAGTTCCTTGCATATTGATGTTTGTCCACAAATATTTCAAATCTCATACAAAGAAATACAAATAATAGATAGAAAAATCAGATAATATCATAATGCCCGTGATTGTACTGTTTGTCATAGTTTGTCATTTGATATAGTAAGGAGCAGCAATTATTAGATCCCTTAAGAGTTGCGTTAGATGCCCCATCTTTGTGTTCTGGGATTTGTCCTGTACTGTGGTCATGTTGCTCCCCTAAGTGGATTTGTAGTTTCTGGCAGAGCAGAAAGTCCCAAGTCCAGTATTTCTGACTCTCATCCTCTACATTATTGATGGTACTGCTGCCCAGGAAAGTTACAAAAATTACGTTTGTTTGTTTAGAATCATGTATTTTTGTTCTCCCTTGGATTAAATTCAAAGGTTTCAAAGAGTGACACTCCTAAGTTTTCAGAATGTTATTAACTGTGTGTTGGTCAATCATCAAGTTCTAATATCTTGACACTTAAATATAGGCTGTTTCTTGTCTTTGAATATTGCAGGCTTCAAATTGATAGCCCTGTTCTTCAGCTTTGTCCCTCTCCCATGTAACTGCTGGTGCCCACTTTAGCCTTTCTGGTTTTATATCTTATTCTTCTTATAAATTATCTTATAAATTATATATTTTTAAAAAAATTTCAGATTGATATGAGGGTACAAACTGTTGGGTTACAATGTGTGCAATTGGCAGGCAAAATCCCAGTTGTAGTTGTGTCCCTCACCCAGGAGGTGTGCCATATAGCCCTGACATTATAACTGTTAGGTAGGAGCACACTGTTTCCCCTCCTCTTTCCTCCTCGCCCCAACTTGAAGTGAGATTTTCTCTTGTGCGGGCATGTATTAGTTCATCTTATAGATTATTCTTTAGGAGTCTGGAATTGCTTGCAGTTTCCCTATTTACATGATGCTGTTGTCTCTGCAACTTTGTTTACGAGGCCTTTTAGCAGGTAAAGCTTTCCCTTTCTCCTTACCTGCTTATGCCTGCTCACCTTTTACGATGCTATTTTGATTTTTTTTTTTTTTTTTGCTATTTTGATTTTTCTTGGAATCTTCCAGATAAGTCTTCCACTTTTGACCTGGATGCCTGTTCTTGATGCCTTTGTAATAACGTTTGGAGTTCGAGGCCTACTACTTACTCCCTCTGTCCTCTGAACTTCCTTTCAAAGAAGCTACTCTGTTAAAGAAAAATAGTTTAATAAGGAACAAAGGAAAAATTTATTAATTCCTGTACATGTGCTTTTTAATCCCCATTATAGAGGAAATTGGATTAGAGAATATGACTTAGTTCAAGAGGCTCAAACCAGGTTTCTTAATTCTAACTACCTGTATAATTTCTTCTACCTTTGTTGAGAGAGAGAACCAGTAAAGATGACCTTTTTCTTTTTCAGTTCCATGGACATCTACCTATCCATATACCTGGGGATAACTGAACTTTTTTTTTTTTTATTAGAGCATAACTGTGTACATTACTGCATTTATGGGGTATAATGTGCTGATTTTATATACCATTTGTAATGCTTACATCAAACTGGTTAACATGGTGTTCACATCACTTATTTAATTGTTGTGTTTAGACATTTATATTCTACTGTTAATATATTTGACATGTACCCTTGCAATATGCACAGTAGGTGAGGTCCCCCCGATTACCCTCCCGCCACCAGTCCACCCACTGAACTCTTGAATTTAAAGAAAAGAGAGTTAGGATCTTGCATGTTCATCTTGACCCAAGTCTCATTTTCGAGTCCTGTTTTATTCTATAGCTGAGTCATGAGCTGACTTGAAATGCCAAGCCTCATCTGGTTTATTCACTCGACAAAAGTGTTTGAAGATTGCCCATGCCTCAGTATCTTCTGTTCTGGTTACTGCAGATAGAACAGTGGAAAACTTAGAAACTAGAGGACTCTCATTCAACTCACACTGGGGTGAGAGTTTAGAAGGGATCTATGACTCCTGAAATGCTTCATAATCTGCATTTACCATCTGTGTCCTGTGTAGATTCTGAATCTCTCTAGATGCTGACTTCTGTTTTCATTTCCCACTAAAACACCATACAATTATCTTCTTAGCCTGTCAGTGCACTCCTTGTAACACACGTGCCAAGTATGCTTGGCAATATAGTACATGGTGTCTGTTCTTGTTTTGTATAAGTTATGCATATTCAATGTAGAAAAGAATAGATAATGTAGTTGAGACATAGGAAAAACATTGAAATAGGGTAAAACCCCCCACAATCCAAATATAATCACTGCTAATGTTTTATGATGGCCCAAAATGTGAGTGATCTGCTCAAGATAATAGAGTTCATGTTAGAGCTACAATTGGAATTGACTGATTTTTATATAGCATCAAATTTCAGGCTGACAATGATTGTTATAATGATAATGACAATGACATCAAAATAACAACTATTTATTGTTCATCTACTATATGTCAGTGAGGTAGCTGTTTACTCATCTAAATTTCACAACATACTTTTAAAGAAGACATTATTCACCCCATTTTTAGATTTAGAAAATGACTCAGAAGAATTTTATGTATATGTATTTTGATCAGTGCTGTATTTCTAAATGTAATTTTTGGGAAGACATAGTTTGTATGTTTATATGCAAGTACACATAATTCATCTAAATTCAGAATGTCTTCAAAAGGTCACAGGATGCCTGGAAAGAAATCCTGAGATTATTTTAGAGTAATAGCCCAAGAGGAATTTAAAAGAAATAAATAATCTTCTTTGATGGCTGGAACAATCCCTCATGTCAGAAAATCCCAGGTTGGGAGAAATAACATCTACAGCGATTTGACATATGAATTGGGAGGAATAGATTATTGTTCTGTTGTAAGTAGGCCTTTTATGTTTTAAAAGTTGTAATGTTTTTATTTAGAGAATAAGTTGGATTTCTAGGCATGTATGGTATATACCACATTTTAAAATTATTGGACTTTCTTCGTATTTTTAGTTTTTCAGTTTGAAAGAACAAGGCTGTCTTACAAATACCAGGCAAATTGCTCTGTGAGTCATGCTGGTCGATGGCCTCTGAATGGAAATGCTCATAGGAGTGCTGAAGTGTCCTCGTAATTTCACAGCCTCTCTGAATCGTATTCCTAGAACTCCAATCATTTCCAAATTGGGGCACTTTCATATTTTAAGTTTTATGAGAAATGTAGAATGATTTCAGTATTTTGTAACTTTATATTTTTACATAATTCTTAAAGAAAGAAAATAATCTGCACTCGTCTGTATCCTAATGCAATATGTGGTTAAAACTTTACGGTTTGTGCCAATGAAGTCAAATTGGTTTTGAAAACAAATAAAGCACTCTCTTTGTAATGATTTCCAGAAATAAGAAAAGTGTTATTCAGAAAGCTTGTGTGATTTTTGTGAGACAAAATAATAGAATTAATTGATGATTTTGCAAATGATCTTTATGAAGTGGTTTGACGGAGTGCCACATATAACAATGAGACAATAGAGAGCATAGATGTTTTTGTGGTGGTCCAAATTGATTAAAATGGAGAAGAACTAGTAGAGCTACAATTGCTATAGCTTCTCTTTGCTACAGAATCATTCAAGAAAACAATGTGGGCTCATTTATATCCCGCGACCTTACTGTATGTCCTGGAGATATCATAGTTATCTTGTGCTATTAAGCTTTCTTTAGAAAATGTAAGATTAATATTAGTTTAATTGAAAGACTGAACAGAAACACCGACATTCATTCAACCAAATCATTACATTCAACACTCCATATGGACACAAAGAACATCTAATTTATCCAATTAAAATAATTTCTGTGCCCTTCAAAGGTGTATTGCCATCACAAGAGATGAACCACTTTTTAATAATGCTGCACTCTGTACTCTTGTGTTGACTTTTACAGAAGAGAAGCATTTTATTTGGTGGGATTAGGTGACTTAGATCCTAAACCTGAGCATCATATAATAAAAAAGAAAAATAATACAGTCTCCTTTAACAATGCCCCTGCCTGAAAATTTTGTTAAATGAATGTACTTTGTTTGCGTTCCACATGAATTATTTTATTGGCAGGTTTATTTATTAATTATCCAGAGCAATGGTTTTGAGAAGCTCAAGCAGGCCTCCTGAATAATAGATAATGTAGTCTTCCCAATAAGTCCACCAGGGATATTCAAGTTTATTCCTGACAGTAACAAAAACTGTTTTGAAATAGAGGCAACTTAGAAAAAATATTTGAAACTTAATGCCAAGCCACTGGTGATGTAAATAATTTTCTATTTTCCTACATGAACTGTAGGATAAAAAGGACCTCAGCCTCACACTGAAGATGATGTGGACTTCCAGGGAACTCTAATATAAAATACCATAGCAGAGAGACCTCTTAGTTTGGAAATAAACTGAGAGTAAGTATAGTTGAATAAAATTTAAGCCTAAGAAAATTAAACATATTTTTGCAAGCAATTAGATAATCTAAATACATTGATGCTTTTTGATTCAAATGAGTTAAATTCCAGAACATTGATAGGATTCATACAGAAGTGAATAGAAGATTGGAGTTCAAAATTTTTAAATTAATTTTTTTAAATGAGAAAGTTAAGTAACTCTAAATACCATACACCAGTGGCCTATATTTTGACCTAAAGGCATCTTTAGTATATGATCTAAAATAATTAATGAATACATATCAATAAAGTAATAACCACTTGTTTTATTTATATATATTTATTTATACAAGTGGCTCAAATATAAACAAAGTAATAACCACTTGTTATATGTATTTATTTATACAAGTGGCTCAAGTTCCACTTGTTATAGTGGTTATTACTATAAACAAGTGGTTATTACTTTATATGTATTTATTTATACAAGTGGCTCAAATTCCATCAAAATATTGTTATTATTTTTTGTGTGTTCATGAGACAGGTTTTGTGTGTGTGTGTGTGTTTTGTTTTATTTTTGTTTTTGAGACAGAGTCTCACTATGTCACCCTCAGGAGAGTGCTGTGGTGTTACAGCTCACAGCAACCTCTAACTCTTGGACTTAAGCGATTCTCTTGCCTCAGCCTCCCAAGTAGCTGGGACTATAAGTGCCTGCCACAACGCCTGCCTTATGAGACTGGTTAATGAAAGAAATATGGCAGGATTAGTGTAACTGAATGTCCAACAGGACATTTAAGAGTATCTGATGCTAAACTGTTGGACAGTCTGGAGACACTCAGTTCATGTGATAGAATAGGCAGACAGGTTAGTAATACACTGACTGAGCAATTATGTCCCAAGGATTACTACTGCATTGATGTTTATAAGTGCGATCTCTAACAGCATGAGGTAGGCTCCATATTTGGCCATCCCTTGGTCAATATCTTCATTAATAATTTGGGAGAGGGTGACAAATGGCATGACAATCACCTTCAGAGGTAATGTGAAGGTAGAAAAAAATGTGAACTCTACAAAAAAATTATTTTTTACTTGGCCCAATAAAAGCATGATAGTGGCCATTCACCTATGCATTTGTTAAATAAATGACTTATTTTTCCAAAGAGGTCTCCGAATGAGCAGTAAGTTGAATCTCTAATAAGAATATTTTACTAGGAGCAAAATGCCAATTTACAAGTGAAGACTAGAGGATGCACAAAAGATTTAGTTGATAACAAAGTACTTAACAGTGAGGGTGAAATGCAATTCTCCATGCATTGGCCTGTCCTTAACACAGAACCTAGGCAGAACTCTAGTAATATTTGCAGTAATGTGCAAATAAAGAAATGATGTTTCCACCCCATGCCGTGCCAGTCAGATGGTAACTGGAAGCCTAAATTCTAGATTCTGTTCTTCATGCTGCACATGGACAGCTGGAGCATGTCTAGAGAGAGAGGTGGAAGGCAGTGGTGGGAAACAATGATGTGGTTAAGATATCCATGCCAAACATCTTTCTATTTAATGTGGCTTACAAAATGTGGTAGAAAATATCTCAATTTCTATCTACTGAAATCTCAAGTCCAATCTACCATTTCAAGGAAACTGTTTTCCACATAATCATTAATTCTCCAATATATCCAGTATCTCCAATGTTATATGTTCTGATATATTCAATACTGTAGGAAATTTTTTTTAAATTTCAGAATATTATGGGGATACAATGTTTTGGTTACATGGATTGCTTTTGAGCAGTTTGAGTCAAAGTTAGAAGTGTACCCATCACTAAGAGAGCCTGCATTGTGCCTGTCCGGGGTGAATTTGCCCACCCCCCCTCCCCTTTCCCACCTGCTTGGTATCTGTTAAGTTACACCACTGTATGTGTGCATAGTGTCGGTGATTAGTTCCAGTTTAATAGTGAGTACATGTGGTGTTTGTTTTTCCATTCTGTGATATTTTGCTTATAAGAATGGTTTCTAGTTCCATTGAGCTTGTTCACCACATTTTTTATGGCTGAGTAATACTCCATGGTCTACATATACCACATTTTGTTAATCCTCTAGTGTGTTGATGGGCACTTGGATTGATTCCACATCTTTGGAATTGTGAATTGTCCTGCAATAAACATTTGAGTGTCTCTTTTTGATAAAGGACTTTTTTTCCTTAGGTAAATACCCAGTGGTGGGTTTGCTGGATCAAATTTTAGGCCTACCTTTAGTTCTTTGAGGAATTTACATACTTCTTTCCAGAGAGGTCATATTAATTTGCAGTCCCACTAGCAGTGTATAAACATATTCCTTTCTCTCTGTGCTCATGCATGTGTCTGTTCTTTTGGGACTTTTCGATAAATGCCATTCTCAGTGGACTTATGTGACATCTCATTATGGTTTTGAATTGTATGTCCTTGGTGATTAGATATGGTGAGCATTTTTTCATGTTTTTGGCCATTAGCTTATCTTCTTTTAAAAAGCTTCTGCTTGTGTTTTTTGCCCACTTTTGTATGTTATTGTTTCATTTTCTTCCTGCTGATTTGTTTGATTCTGGTTGTCAGTTCTTTATCAGATGTATAGCATGCAAACATTTTCTCCCGTTTTGTAGATTTTATATTCACTCTATTGTTTCCTGGACTGTGCAGAAGCTTTTTAACTTAATCAACTCTCATTTGTTAATTTCCATTTTTGCTGTGACTGCTTTTGGGGCCTTCTTTGTAAATTCTTTACCTACGCTGATATCTATAAGAGTTTTCCTAACATTCTCTTCTAAAATTCTTATAGTCATGTCTTAGGTTTAAGTCTATTATCCATTGTGAATTAATTTTTGTGACTGGTGAGGGCTGTGGATTCTGTGTCAGTCTTCTACACGTGGCTATCCAATTTTCACAGAGCATTTATTGAATAAGGATTCTTTTCCTCAGTGTATGTGTTTGTCTGCTTTGTCAAAGATCAGATCCGATGGCAATATGAAGATGGTTCTCTGTCTGGACCTATGATATGATCCATAGGTCTATGTCTCTCTTTATCAGCCAGTACTATGCTGTTCTGGTTATTGTAATCTTGTAAAATAGCTTGAAGTCTGGTCAAGTGATGCCTCCTGATTTATTCTTATTGCTTACAGTTACTTTGGCTATTGGGGGTGGTCTTTTCTGGTTCCATATAAAGTGTACAACTATTTTTTCTAGATCTGTGAAATGTGACATTGGTGTTTTGATGTGGATGGCACTGAGTCTATAAATCACTTTGAGTAGTATAGATTTCAACAATGTTGATTCTGCCAATCCACCAGCCTAATATGTTTTTTTCATCTGTTTATGTCCTTGGCAATTTCTTTCCTCAGTGTTTGGGAATTCTCCCTGTGGAGGTCTTTCACCTCCTTAGTTAAATATATTATTAGGTATTTTGTTTTCTTACTTTTATCATTTTATTAGCATTTGACATGGTAGATAACCATACTCTACTATTTGAAATTATGTTTCCTTGGTTTCCATGATGGCACTTTCTCCTAACTTTCTGGGCACAACTTATTTTTCTTTAAAGATTGCTTTTCTCCCAGACCTGTAGATTCAGACATTTCTTCCTCCTTTGTCTATCTTCCCTTCTTTGTGTCACTGTGCACTCTCTTTCTAGAATCATCTTTGGTTGTCATCCATGTGCTGAAGGTTCCCCAATCTCCTTGTCAGTTTCAGGAATTCCAGGTCCTCTTATCCAGTGACCTATTGAACATCTCCACTTGGATGGGAATGTATTTTGGTAAAAAATCTGAGGGAAGAAACCATTTATTATTCAGATTCAAGTCACTACCCGATTTTTCTTCTCAACTAGAAACAAATGAAAGCATGCATATATTGTTTAGGATCACTACCGCAGCACCAGCCCACTGTCTGACCAAGTAAGGTGTTAATCACTACTGATTATTTTATTTATTTTTATTTTTTACAAATACATGTGTATATTAGGTTTCCACTTTTTGCCTTCACAGAATTAAAAAGGCTTAAAATTTAATAACAATAACAATGTTTAAGATAAGGACTAGAAATAAAAACCTCGTAAAGAATGAACGAAGATAAATACCTTCAGAAAAGAAATCAGACAATTGCTGCATCGAAATATTAAGCAATAATAATGATAATAATGCAAAGAAAGTGACATTCACATTGTTAGATAAGAATATGTCTGTTATAGAATGCTTTGACTCTGAGGCTCTGTATGGAGTCATCAGTTAACTTCTTATTTTTTTTCCAAAGTCTGAAAAAATAGACAACTAATATTTATAAATAAAAGTAAAAGATAATTTCAAAAAACAGATCATGCCAGATCTTATAGACAACAGAAAAAGAATACTTAATCTGGATATACCTGATATTAAAATTGGAGAAAATATATTATTATAAAGGGGAAATTACAAACATATTTCACTTATAAATGAGGATGCAATATCCTAAACAACATAGTAACAAGTTGGATTAAAAATGAATGTTTAAGTAATGTACTTTGGTCAAAAAGGAAAAGGAAAAGGAAAAAAAAAAGACAAGTGACTACTTCTCACATAAATTGGATTTAATTTTGACCAAAGTACATTAATCACTACTGATTATTAAATTACTTGATGAGTCAGTAAGGGAATCATCAAACTTAGATCCTTTCCTGCAAGTAAGTTTTGCACAGCAAGTATCCTTTTCAAAACCACCATAATTTTCATCTAGGATTCAGCAGTAGAATCCCATTATTTCTCTCTGAGAAACCTCTTACTTTTAGAAAGTTTTTAATAAATCAATCTATGTTTTATAAGGCAGCCAAGTTAGCCCCTGAAACATAAATCTAATCCAATTATATGCTTGTTTAATATATTTCAATGGATTTCTACTCTTTGTAGTAAAAAAAAAATTCCTGAGCTTGATCTATAGGAAATCTACATTGTGTTTTTCACTTTCATATTTATGACAATCACTGACTATTTCACTATAACATTTATTTTTTATTTCAGAATACTACAGGGGTACAAATGTTTAGGCTATATGATTTGCTTTTGTACAGTCTCAGTCAAAGGTGTATGTGTGCCCATCATCCAGATATTTATCAAAAGTCTCAAAACAACAGATGCTGATGTGTCTGTGGGGATAAAGGGCCACGTATACACTGGTGGTGGGACTGCGATCTAGTATAAGTTCTATGGAATATAGTATGGAAACTCCTCAAAGAACTAGAAGTATACCTACCAGTTGATCTAGCAATCCCACTACTCAGTAGTTACCCAAAGGAAAAAAGTCATTTTATCAAAAAGATACTTGTACTCAAATATTTGTTGCAGCATAATTCACAATTGCAAAGATGTGGAAGTAACCCAAGTGCCTATCAATTCCTAAGTGGCTTAATAAAATGTGGTATATGTACACAATGGACTACTACTCAGCCATAAAAAATGACTAAGTAATACCTTTTGCAACAACCTGGGCGGACCTGGAGATCATTCTCCTAAGTGAAGCATTACAAGAACAGAAAAACTAGCACCACATGTACTCACTATTAAATAGGAACTGATTGATCAACACTCAACTCATTGTGTGTATGAAGCTAAAACTAAATTGAAATCAAACAGGTGGGGGGGAGGAATCACTTTTACCCACATAACGGGTAATATTGTTTCTTATTTTGCCAACATCTTAGCTGTTTTTCCTAATGTTTCTTCTTCCAGTCTAGTTGTCTTTTGATTTTGGCATACAGTTATTTCCTCCAGAGACCATCTCCATTTTTCTTTTTACTTCTAAGTTATCTTTCCCTTTGACTTCCAAGAGTACTCTGTATTGCCTTATCATATCAGTCATTCTTTCCCATTTCATATCTTGTTTAATTATAAGTCTTCTCAGCTCGATTGCCCTTTGTGCAAGGGCAGGCCCAGGTCAACCATGTCTGTGGTTGGTTTCCTGGCTGCTAGTGCAGTGCTCGGCTCTTTCTAGGTATGCAATGCTGGAGCCACGAACATAGCTACAGTAGCATGTTCACAGATAGCCCTTCTTGTTTCTGTTGGATTGTGCTTTTCATCTAGATTTGATACAATTTAATGCATGACAAAGAAAATCAAACACCACTAAAATCATTCTGTTTTGAATGATGGATTTGCAGTCCAGAGGTTTAATTAAAAATGAATGACTTATATAAAGAAATATAACAATTGGATTCACAGAACTAGAGTCTATAGTCTATTAACTCTAGTATTTGTGAGGTAGTGTGGCAAATAATGTGTCTAAAAAAGTGTTAAGCACAATATTTAAATAGTTTTCTTATTATTTCAAGATTAGTTGGGGGGATCATTTAAATGGGAAAGTTAAAAGAAAAAGTACAGTGCACCTTAGATAACGTATCCAGTATTTAGTAACAACAACGGAAATTGTGGCTTATATGTGTTTTATCTTAAAGAAAGTATTTATTCATATAGGAACTCTGTGAAATTTTGTGACATACTGATAGTGGGAAAAAATGACACACAGAAAGGTGAACATGCACAAGATAAATGAATTACTAAGTGTCATGGTCGCACCTCAAGCTTAAATCTTCTAACTCCTCACCCCATGTTTTATGCAGTAGGATGTCTGAGTAGTGTCTTGTAACTCACTTTACATAATTTTCTGGTCCATTTGATCCTTGCTTCAGTAAATGTGCTCCCCCATTAGTTCACTTACCACTATATTTTGCCTATTTGTATCTCCGTTTTAGCCCAGAGCAAACAATTCATTTCAAAAACGTGGTTTCCATAAAATGTTAGAAAAGTAGGTGAAGGAAGACCTCCAAAGACCCAATCAAGTTCCTCTAGAAATGAGAGGCAGGTGTGTTGTATAAAGAAGTCAGTCCTCCACTTTTTTAAAATTAATGTAAAGCTGAAAATTACATTTAGAAAACAGCATATATAAGATGGTTACCAAGTTATAAGTGTTATACATGAATTAGCTGATGTAATCCTCAAATCCAAAGCCAGTTGTTTTTCACAGTAATCCCATAAAGCAGGTTCTATTGCTATGCCCATTTTATAAATGAGGAAATTGAGGCCAGGAGAGGTTCATGTGAGTGGTAAGTATGCAGACAGGCTTCTAACCTAGGCCATCACAACCCAGAGGCTGCTTTTAATAACTCCAACCCCTTGTTTCTCAATAACCATTTTTTCCTGACTTCCTTAGATCTCTTCAATTCATTTATCCGACAAACATTTATCAAATACCTAACATTGGTCAGGCACTGGAGGGGAAAATCAGTCATGGATTTTGCCCTTATGGAACATTATTAGCTTATTTCTACAGATACTGAATATTCTGTGGAATGTAGATTCTTTTCTTCCCCAATTGAATGTCTAATGGAGGGCCCACTCTATAACAAGATGAGAAATTGGTGTTTGGAAAGTGATTGTAGTGTAACAGGCAAACTCATAAAGTTTCTTTTTATCGAACAAAAGAGGCTGTATGAATCTGGGTACGAATTTTCTTTGCAAATATGGGCATGAGCAGCTGAGATTACAGCCAGTAGCAACATGTGCAGAAGAGACTGGAGCAAGCATGGGGAGGGTGTGGTGTAAGTGCATGCACCTACATATGCACTCTTGTGTGGTGTAGGTACAGGGACTAACATGACAGGAAGGGGAAGAAAGAGAAAAGCAATTGCTTTTGCAAAAATGCCAGTGCTGCAAAGTGAATAAAGGAAAGTCAGGCAATAGGAGGGATGACTGGAGTCCAAAATACAAGGAAGTAAAAAGCAAGAAAGAAAAGATCTTTAGTAGCCGTGGACAAAAGGCCACCTAATATTTGGAAGTTATAAAAATTCTTGTGCAAGCAATTTTATATGCAGAGTAATAAGGACTTGAAATCAATCCGGGGAGTATTTATCTTTACAATATTCTTTAAATATGGAAAGCGTGAGTTATTAGAGCTTTGTACTTTATTTTGTTTGTTCACACCCTAGCTGCTCTGCTCCCCTTTGCTCCCCCGTCTTCCCCCTGGCTCCCCAGTGCAGTTAGTCTCTTTCCAGGAGCGCTGCATACTGTAAGAGTTTGGTCCAAACCACACCCTTGCCTGAGCTCCTGTGGGTCCAGACTGCCTTAGGATAAACTCTGAGAGTGAGTGACTGCAGCCAGCATGCAGCTGGAGCACATAAATTTGTAGGTAGTTCAACATTGGAAAGATGGCAGGAAATTGGAGTCAGTTCAGGAAAGTCTAACAAAACTAAGAAAGAACCTGGGGGATGGCGCCTGTGGCTCAAAGGAGTAAGGTGCCAGCCCCATATGCAGGTTCAAACCCAGCCCCGGCCAAAAACTGCAGAAAAAAAAAAAAAAAAAAGGAGCTGGGAGGGAGGATGACTTATGAGGAACTATTAAAATGAATACTCATTTGGAACAAAATGACAAGGAAGACACAAATTATTAGAACCTCTGGGATATTGCAAAGGCAGTCCTAAGAGGGAAATTTATAGCACTGCAAGTCTTCCTCAAGAAACAGAAAGAGAGGAAGTTAACAACTTAACGTGCTGTCTCAAGCAACTGGAGAAGGAAGAACATTCCAACCCTAAATCCAGCAGAAGAAAAGAAATAACCGAAATTAGAGCAGAATTAAATGAAATTGAAAACAAATGAATTATAGAACAGATCAATAAATCAAAAAGTTCATTTTTTGCAAAGGTCAATAAAAAAGATAAACTTTTGCCTAACTTAACCAGGAAAAAAGAGTAAAATCTCTAATTTCTTCAATCAGAAATGGTAATGACAAAACTCTTATCAAGAGTTCACTTATCAAGAGTCCTTTAAACGTAAATGGATCAAACTCTATAATCAAAAGGAATACAGTGGCTACATGGATTTAAAAAATCAAGATCCAGTGAAATGTTAGCTATAAGAAACTCACCTTAGATTTAGGGAACTACACATGCTAAAATTAAGGGGTTAAAAAAATATTTTATGCAAAAGGTAAAAGGAAAGAGCAGGAGTGGCTATACTTACCCCTGACAATATTTAAGTCAAAACCTGTCACTAGAGAAAAAGGATAATATTTTATAGTGATCTAAGGGTCAATTCAACAGAAAAGTATAACAATTATATACACATATTCACCTAACTCCACAGCACTCAATATATTTAAAACATTGACAGATCTGAAGAAAATATTAACTGCAATACAATTACAGTAAAAGGCTTTAACACCTTTGAAAACTGAGGAAAAAAGATGGCAGCTGAGTAATAGCTTCTATGCAGCCTGGCAGTTAGAGTTGTGAGAGAAGACTCCAGGCATCTCTGGCCAGTGGATTTTGCACAGAGCCCTCCCTTTGGTGACACAGGAAGCTGTGAGAGATTTCTGTACCCCATGAGGAGGACCAAAGCGATGGACAATGAAGTGGTACCTGCGTTTGTTCGGTGAGAGGCTGCCTGCAGCTCTACCCATAGCAACAGTGAGACTCTAAGCAGGAAAAGTCTTACCTCTGAGCACTCAATTGAACTGCCTTGAGAGATCCTGGGCCAGTGTGTGCACTTTGTCCAGACTTTGGACATTGTCTGGGGCCCTGGTCTGAGATGCTGAGCCAGAAGGGAGCTAATATTGATCAGCTGTGGGCTGCCCACACAGCTACTGTGGAAGAGCTGTCCCTGTGGGTTGAAGCACGGAGATCAGCCAGGAAGACCTTGGGCAAGCAATCTAGTGACTGAGCTGCCCAAAGGAGGGTACTGAGATACTGGGGAAGTGCAGAGTTCCAAGTGTGGCAGATTAACAGGCTTGGCCCTCAGGGGCATAGTGGGAGTCTGGACTTGGTGCACTGGATAAGCAGGCAGCTACACCAGGAGAGATCTCAGGGATAAGTGCTTTCCTTGGAAAGCTTCTGCTTGGCCAAGGTTCATAGTATGGAGCATCCAAGTCACCTGCTGTTTGTTATTGTTAACAGCAGCGGTAAATGGTTCATTTGTCAACTTCTGTATTTGTTTACTCAGTTGCATTCCATTGTAGGGAAGTAACTGAATCAGTGTGTAAAAAGAGGGTGTATATTCTTTAAAAATGTGATATTAAAGAACAGTCCAGGGAGTTTCTATTCATAAAGATGTCACAGATGTAAAGTAATCATAGGGGAAAGATATTAAACAATTAGTAAATACCAATGATGAGCCAGTTACTGAGCTAAGTATAGTCATATGTACCATCTATCTAGTACCTCTATCTCTCTGGTTTCTGCTGGAGGGTAGGAGCCTAACTTCCTTGGGTACCTTCCTCCAAGTTAAACTACCTCTTGTTGTGAATCTGAGGTCTACTTTTCCTTTTCATAAAGCTAATTGACTAACATATTCTGTTATCCCAAATGACCAGGTGAATCTAGGATGAATTGTGTGTGGTAAACCATACTGTTTAGTCCTCTTACTTGAATACTAATTATTGCTTATCTTGAGAACATGGATGTAATGGATTGTATATGCCGACAATGTAAAAAGGTGAGATTTCTTTCCAAATGTGCAAACTCTTAGCAGATTGCCTGTGATGCACCTCCCATTCTGGTTCAATCAGTATTCAATAATCAAAGTGTTTGTTTTCTCTAATACCTTTAAGGAGAGGATTTCAGGGTGTGAAGACTGTATTTTTAATTATATTTCCCCAACAAAGGACACTTGTAGGAATGAAGATGCCATACTTTATTTTTCAACAGAAAGGTTACCTTTAGGTATTAAACACTTCAAAAGAGTTAGTAAATGCAGGGGGCGGGGGCAAGGAGGGACGGTTGAACAAATGGATAGATTTGCCTTACACCAGAATAGAAACAAATCATATATATTGAGGTGAAAGTCCAAAAATAAAAAGAAACACATTTCAGACTGCTATTTTTTTGACTGAGCAATAATTAGAGTTATAATACAGCACAAACAAACAAAATGCTTTAGGAGGTATTCTTACTATAATTTCTCTTACCAATTATTTTCTTACTAATAATCTTAATGTTATCAATGCACATTTTAATTCCAAATATTTAGAAAAATTCTAAACTATTTTTTAAGGAAAGGCTAAAATTTTCCCCAAAAAAGACCCATTAATATGCCCACTGATTAAATTAACTTCAGGGCTTGACAGCTTGGTCCAAATCTAATCACTGAAGGGTGGGTGGGCAGAATTGATTGGGTTACTGTCCTAAATCCTTGCCCCATTGTTAAGGCTAGATACTTCCCAAAGAATCAACTCCTCCCAATCATCTACTGTGGTAGCACCCTAGATGTCCCTCCCTAACCTTAGAAAAAAGCAGCCACAAAGGAAAAGGGTAGGGATAATTCCCTATCTTTTCTAAAAGAAGAGTTTCTTTCTTTTCAGGATTATGTTATGGTTTAATTGTTTACATCAGAGTGAAGAAGAAGCTTAGAGATGCCAACAGACAAAAAACACTTCAAGAGTTTCATAAATCATTATTTTCTCTTCTACACATATATAACTCTGGAATAGTGTTCAATATGATTAGAATTGGAATGTCTTTTAATTCCACCTAAAGATGGAAAACTTCAAGAAGATCTCTGGTGAAAGGCAGCCTATTCATCTTCCATATCAGAATTTTCAGGAGTAGAATGGATAGGGGCCACCAACTACAAGGTCTGACAATTAAGTTCAAGAATTCTTCCCAGAAAATGTGCTTTGAAGGGTGGACTAGGTACTGGCATCAAAGTATAGCTTCTCAAGGAGAGTACTTCAAGGGTGATCATAGTGATGTTCAGTAATGAGGTAGGTAGCACTTTTTTAAGATGACTTCTCCAACTTAATTGTCCAATCCTGTAGAGCTGAACCTTTGGCTTATCCTTAAGAAAAATAACCTCCATGAGCCTAAGAAAGAAAAACTGCCATTTGACAGGGTGGGAAGGGGAAAAAAATCTTTGGAATCAACAAAATCTTTTACATTCTGCATCAGAGATATCTTGGGTAACCACAGTGCTAAATTTATATGTTCTTTCTTCAATCTAAGTCCTAAAGTGGAAAACATACAGTTTGCACAACTAGTTCTTTATAGTTATGCTTAATATAACTGTTTACACACTAGTGTCTCTAGGGGACATTCACTTATCTGGTAATTCTAAATAGGATTGTTCCAAAAATGGGCTTCAAAGATTAAGTAAGCCCCTAAAAATTTTATGGAGTATTCATATGAAAGTAAGAACGTAAATCTTTAGGTTAAAGAGTCTGAAGCTCTCATCAGATTATCCAGGTGTGTGTGACCCCCCCCCCCGCAACATAATTACTCAATTTGCATTGATTCAATTGGCTTTCCCTAAAAAAGCTAGTTTCCCTGGTAAAATTTTAGAAATGGAATTCCTCAACCCAGGAGACAGAGGTAAGCTGCAATAGTACAGAAATATTATGGATATTATTAGGACTTATTGCTTTGGGGGGGAAAACAAATGTTGTCCCAGTACTAGGAGAGAAATTCTCTATGCAAATGTTAATGACTCCATGTTTAGGCTATACTCTAGAGGAGAAGTTCTATGAAGGATACATCAGTGGTTTGAACAATGTGCATTCAAACAAAATTACATATAACTGTGAATATTCTTGCACGAATTATGCTAGTAATGGACAAAACATAGATTTCACGAAAGCTAAGTTGGTTTACTGGATTTGTCATTGCACATGGCCAAGTAAGTATTGAGCTCAGAATACCAAACGTTTGGGACAGAGCCCTGGGACTCTCCCCAGTTCAACTTCATGTCTTATCTACCTGTGAATGTTCCAACAGAAAGCTTCTGGACACCCTTAAACCTAGAAGAACTTTCCTTGGCTTAATTTTAGTTTACATTTTAAAAGGCAATACAGAGCAATTAAAAAAAACCCTCAAATATAGATTTACGCATTTGACCATTTCCAGTAAGCCGAAATACTCTATTTTCTCAAATCCCACCACAATTATTTTTTAATTTTCTAGAAATGTTAATTAGATATTCGTTCGACCAGATCCCAAAAGGAAGACGTTTCTCACAGAGATGTGCCTTTCTCAATACTGTTGACTTTCATTAACGTTTATGATTAACTTTTTCAATCCCTTTCTATCCTGGTATGAAAAGGATAGAAAATCATTTTCTAAGAAAAAAGAGGGGAAAGAGTTAGGATGAGCTTGAAACTTTCTACTCCAAGCATTTTTAAGTTTTGTGTAAATTTATTCTTCCTATTTGTGTATATTGCTCTGAGACCCAAACATTTTGGGCCATTTTCAGTCTGAGTTTGCATGTGGCAATTTCTCTCTCTCTTTCTCTTTACATCTCTATTTATCTCTCTCTCTCTCTCTCTCTCTCTTCCTCCCTAGCCCCCACCATGTTCTACATGCCATCCATTGCTGCCATAAATTTAAGTGCAGCTATAACTGAATATTGAACAAGAGGAATTCTCTTTGGTAAAATATACCTTCCTAGGAAGTTTCAGTTTTCAGCAATATTTTAAAAATATTTTCAGGTAAACCTGTCATTTGTGCTGAATTTCTAGAAAAATTTTTAGAAAATTATGAAACAGACGAAGCCATTAAAAAACTACTAGACACACCAGCAGACAGTGATAAAGAAATGACAGGAAGAAACGACGTGCCTAAAGTGACTTCACCAGGTTAGTTGAAAGGGGTTTTGCAAGATATCTGGGGTGGGGAAAAGGGTCAGAGATGGTGTGTGAGTGACCAGAATTTTATTCTTGGTTTCTTACATTTACTAAAACTGTTTCAGGTTATTAGCCTCTCTAAACTGATTTTTTCATGGATATAGTCATTCCTTCATGTGTATATTCTTATATGCCTGGAATGCTAGGGCTTGTACTGATCTCAGATATCAGAGTCAGGAAAAACTGACACTTGTTACATTCCGCACAGGGCTTGATTCATTTGAAGGGCCAAATCTGAAACTGGATAATCAAGAGGGTGAAAAAAATTCCTTGGTTTCTGAAAGACACCAGGATAGAGCCAGTGAGTCAAAAACAGAGAAGACACCAAAGAAAACTGACCTCTGCACTGGAAAAAAGGTGAGGTCAACAAAATGTGCATGTCAGTCATCTCTGGAAAGAGATACCCATCAGTATGTCACAGGAGAGGCCTTCTGGAAAGGTTAATTGCTTCCAACTTGGTAACATTAGGAGGTAAAATACAGTGGTTCCAAACACTTGCTCTTTCCCCACATTCTATTGATCGGACAGTATACAAACAAGAAAATTTTACAGTGATGCAAAATGGACAATGTAATCACAATTATCTAATTATATTATTAGCATTAAATTTAATTGAAGATAATTAAATAATAAATACATTATGATTATATTTTAATTTAGGTAATTCTATGCCATAAAAGGAAGAAAAGATTTCACAGACTCTTGCAGGAAGCAATTGATACAGTGATAAGCTGTGTGAGTACTACTTTTTCCCATTCTAGCTCCATAACCCCATAATCACTGAATAACTCTGTTTTCCCAATGCAATTATTTGCTCCTTCCCAATGCTTATTTGGTTTAACAAGAAGCTGTGGCTTCAGATTTGGATTGGCAGTCAAACTTCTGAGACAATAGGCCTCGCCCTGCCTAGATTTAATTTCTTTAAGAAAATATATGGAACAGGCAAAAAAAACCCTGTACTTTGGGAATTGGTATTTCAGAGGTCTCCCTGTATGCCATTCTGATGTCCCCAGGTCATGCAGGACCTAGGACCTGTGGCTGTGATTGAATAGCCTGAGCTGGCTCAGATCCTCTCAACTCAGGGTTGCCATGATTTCCAGGTCCCTTTAGTTGTTCAACTTTGTTAGTCAACTTTGTTGCTTCCCCAACCCCCACCTCAGGCACACATGACTACCCTTCATTCCCTGATGCCAGAGGCTCATCACTACAGGTTCCCCTTACCCATTAACCTTGACCCTGAGTACAGAGTAACCTTGTCCAGATTCACATTTATCTTGGATCAATGTACACTTATGAATTATTTGAGTTAGTGATTCGAGGGAGATTTGACCAAATTAAAATCTTTGGACATCCCTAACATCTGAAGAAAGGTCAACAACAGCCGTTCACACTTTGTCTACTTTTAATTTTTCCTCCTGTGTCTCTCACACACACACGCACACACACTTGTTAGGATGATGGGAGAGTCTTTTCACAAATCTTAATCTTAGTCCTTTGAGTTGTTCTTTAGAATAACACCACAGAGTGCATAGAGCACATTTTGACTATAAAAATGTATCTACCCATTTTAGCAAAACCTCTAGCTGCCCATAAATATACTGAAATCATTAGATCAATTTGAACTTTGTTTTTCTTTTTCTTTCAGGAAGAAATTGTCTCCAAGATGCTGCAATCTCTGAAATAACTCTTGCTTTCAAGAGGTCACCAGTGACTGTCTCAGTAATTCTTGTATCAGTGATTGACTATCCATGCATTAATGCTATTACTTCTCCTTCACATGTTGAAATGTTTTGATCATATCTTAAAACCTTATACAGTGACTCAAATAGAAATTTAACTATTTCTGACTGGATAATTTTACTCAGTATAATATCTTTCAAGTACATCCATGGTATAGCATGTGTCAGAATTTCCTTTCTTTTTAGAAGCTGAATTCTATTCCATTATACATTTATATCACATTTTGTTTATCCATTCTTCTGTCTATAGACACTTGGGTCGCTTCCACCTTTTGGTTATTGTCAATAATGCTCCTATAAACACGAGCATACAAACATCTCTAGAAGATCCTGTTTTCAATTCTTTTGGATATACCCAGAAGTAGAATTGTTGGATCATATGGAAATTCTATTTTTAAATTCTTTGAGAAGTTGTCATATTGTTTTTCTGTAGCAGCTACACCATTTTATATTCCCATCAGCAGTAAACAAGAGTTCCAACTTCTCCACAACCTCACCAACTCAACTTTCTGAGTTTTTGCTTATTTAACAGTGGTCATCCTTGGAGACAGTAGTAGTATCTCAGTGTGGTTTTGGTTTGTATTTCCCAATAATTAGTGATCTTAAGCATCTTTTAAGTCTATTGACCATCTGTTTATCATCTTCAGAGAAATGTATATTCAAATCCTTTGTTCAATTTTTAACCGGGTTTTTAGTATTTGTTGTGGATTTTGCTCTTTTGTCCAAGTGGGTTTTCTAATTTATTTATTTTAGTTTTCATATTTAAATTTTATTGTTTTATAGTTTTAATTTTTATAGTTTTCATATTTAATCTTAAATTAAGTAGTAAATAATTTTATTCATAATTTTTTTGTAAATACATCTAAAATTATAAACTTTCTTTGCAGTATATATTTTTCCTTCCCAGTGGATTTTGTTACAAAATGTGTCATTTTTATTATATTTAAAATATTTTATAACTCAGTTTTGATTATTTTTTTCCAAGGATTGTCTATTAATGCTTTTCTTAGTCTCAACTCTTTGCTTCCTTGTTTTTTGGTCTTTCATTTCTTGATTAGGAAATAAAATACTTTGATCTTTTTCTCACCATATTGATAAAACAATGTGGGAAGTGAAATCAATACTTTATAGAGTATGTTAAAGTTGTATTTCTGACCACATACATGATCATTTTTGTAAAATAATCTTTTTATTCAAAGAATATGACAATCTGTAAACATCTAAACATCTTTTAAATCAAGCATTCTGTTCATATTACTGAATTTTTTTTTTTTTTTTTTTTTAGACAGAGTCTCAAGTTGTCTCTCTGGATAGAGTGCCATGGAGTCACAACTGACAGCAACCTCCAACTCTTGGGCTTAAGTGATTCTCTTCCCTCAGCCTCCCACGTAGCTGGGACCACAGGTGCCCGCCAAAGTGTCTGGCTATTTTTTGGTTGTAGTTGTCATTGTTGCTTAGGGTTCGAACCCGCCACCCTAGGTATATGTGGCCAGTGCCCTGCTGACTGAGCTATAGGCATCGCCATATTACTGAATTTTTTGTGGGCTTTCTTAGTGCTTGCTAGAACTGCTGTGATAATCTTTCTTTCTTAATGTTAAATGTTACTTCGTTTCAAATGGAAATTTTAACCTGTAAGTTTATATAGAGATTAATTATATTACTATGTATGGTTTGCAATAGTAACTGACTTGTGGAGTGGCTGGAGCCTGTGTTAGCATCTCTGACGACCGAGTCAATGGGCGGTGGTAAAGAAAATTGCCTCCTTGGTAATTCCACATAGCCTGTGGCTTTTATTGTTGAAATAGCATTGATAAAAGTCTGACATTGTGGAAAGACATAAACACGTGAGGACCTTACACCACCACTGCTTAGGACAGATACCATCTTGTATGTGGTTGATAACACAACTCCTAATTTGTTTGGATACATTTTCCAAGTTCCTCTTCAATTTTCCCATTCTTTTACTTTTGAACTTCTTTAACATCTTATTTCAAATGTGGTTTTCGGCCAATATGGTAGTCTGATTTTTAATGAAAGAATGCAGTCTGTTTATGTTGTGTAATAGTTGATATACAGTAGAAACTCCATGGTTGACCACCTCCCTGCATTGGCCATCTCCTTAGGTTGACCTAATTTTCATCAACTTAATATGCACACGTACATATCAGTATAATAGGCCTAGTTTCTTATGTTGAGACCTCCATATGTTGACCAATTTTTTACAATCCCTTACACAGTCAACTTATGGAGGTTCTATTGTATTTGATATTCTTTTCTGGTACACTTCAAGCAAATTATTTATTTACTTGTTATAGAAGCATTATAGTATAGTAGTAAAAGCAGAGACTCTGGGACCATACTACCTTACTTAAATGTCAACTACCACTTTGCAAGCTGGACACATTAATTAACATAGATTGCTTCAATTTTCTCTTCTGTAAAATACACAATACTTCCTTCATGGAGTTTTAGTGAAAATTAAATGAATGAGCATAGTAAAATACTCTATACCTTTTGGCTACTCTTATTATTTACTTTGGCATTCTTTCCCATATTTTGCTAATTTGATCAATACCTTTTATTTATTCTTTTTCCATTTAGGAGCCTGTATAATGTTGTGAAACATATATTTGGTCTTTGGCCCTCTTTCCTGGTGTACAACTCCTAAAATCCTTAGAATCTCATTTTGTATGCTAAGGATTGATAGATTGATGGCTTCAGGATATAGCTGGCCATAGGAAAGATCAAGGTGGAGAGGGTAAGGAGAGAGGCTGCAGGTTAAATTGGTTTCCAATGGCCAATGACTTAATCATCCACACTTATTTAGTAGGGCTTCCACAATACCCCAAAAGGACTGGGTTCAGGAAACGTCCAGAACCCATGAACACATGAAAGTTTCTAAAGGGTGATGCTCAGGGAGGGCATAGAAGATCTGCACATGAAGTTTCTAGAAGGTGGTGTCCCGGGATGGCACGGAAGATCTGCACGCTTTCCCCCATCCTTCACCCTAGGCATCTCTTCATCTATAATTATGTGTTTTCCAGAGTTTTGTGAGCCACTCTAGCAAATTAATCAAACCCAAAGAGGGGTTATAGGAATGCCCAATTTATGGACAGTTGGTAAGAAACAGCCTGCAACCTTGAGCTTGTGATCAGTATCCAGTTATGAAGGTAGTCCTGTGGACCAAGTCCTCAACCTGTGGGATCTGATGCTACCTCCAGGTAGATTGTGCCAGAATTAAAATGAATTAAAAGACACCCTGCTAGACCCACTGCAGAACTGATCAATGAGTAGTGATCCTCCTCCAAAAACACATCTGATCACAGAAGTCTTCTGTCTTATCTTGTAGGGTAACAGCAAAAAAAAAAAAAAAAAAAAGTGCTTTTTCAACTTAAAGAGCCCTACTATATTTTATTTTCCTGTTAACTACTATGCTCTTTTTCACAGGATTCAGAATACTTTATTTAAAACAAAAGCTAAAGTTACCCACATAAAAACATTCTATTTCTGGGCGGCTCCTGTGGCTCAGCGAGTAGGGCGCCGGCCCCATATACCAAAGGTGGCGGGTTCAAGCCCGGCCTCGGCCGAACTGCAAAACAAAAAAATAGCCGGGCGCTGTGGCAGGTGCCTGTAGTCCCAGCTACTCGGGAGGCTGAGGCAAGAGAATCACTTAAGCCCAAGAGCTGGAGGTTGCTGTGAGCAGTGTGACGCCACGGCACTCTACCCAGGGCGATAAAGTGAGACTCTGTCTCTACAAAAAAAAATTTTAAAAAAAAAACATTCTATTTCTAATTACTCCCTACCCTATCCATAAAATTGTGTTTATTTATTGTAATTTTTTTTTTTTTTTTTTTTTTTTTGGAGAAAGAGTCTCACTATGTTGCCCTTGGCAGGGTGCCATGGTGTTACAGTTCACAGCAACTTCAGACTCCTGGGTTTAAGTGATTCCTTTGCCTTAGCCTCCCAAGTAGCTGGGACTACAGGGGCCCACCACTATGCCTGGCTATCTTTTTTGTTGTAGTTGTCATTGTTGTTTAGTAGGCTTGGGCCAGGCTCTAACCTGCCAGCCTCAGTATTTGTGGCTGGTGCTGTAATCACTGTGCTATAGGCACTGAGCCCATTGTGTTTATTTTTAACATTTCTATTTCTCACTCTGCTTGGCTCCCCAGATATGTACTATATACTCAGATCCTGCCTACCTGGAATACTTCTCCTATTTCTCTCCAACAACCAATATCTAGATTTTGCTTATGATTATAAACAATATGAGAATTTCCTTACTGTCTACATCTTATATTTTAAGAATTCTTCCTTACTTCTGATATTACTCATCTACAGACTGCTTATACAATCTATTTATGATCTATGTATACTTAAATTTAAAGATACATATATTGCCTATCCTGACCTACTCTTTATTTTTTCTATCTTTGAGATTTCTATTACGGTTTATTCATGATTTGGCTGGAGTTCTGTTAAAGAAATTTTATGAGGCAGAGTTAATACATATTTTCATATTGCAATGATTTCCCAAGATTGGAAATTTGGAAGGTCCCACCAGAGTACATGTAATATCCTCACTTAAGACAATCATTTAATGTCAATACACATTGGAGCAAGTGAACTGCAGTGCCAATAAGTATTGGGAGAAAGAGAGCTTCCACATATGTAAATTCCTCCATGTCTTATTCATCCATTGACTATGTTCTGGTTACAAACTGAACCACCAAGAGCTATCTATTCAAGGAATATTAGCTTCCTAATTATCTCAAAGCATAAATTCCCAGATTTGCTTTTATGTTCTTCTGGCCACAAAACCAAGCCATAAATAACAAGAATGGAAAGGTGTTGAAGAAGTCAAGAAATAAATGTTAAAAAAAAGAAACAGCTAAAGGTAACAGATAAGAACGAACAGACACAAAATTTGACAATAGGGACAATGTTGTGAAAAGCACACCTGTATGGAACAAATCTTTCTTTTGGAGGATGTTCAAAGGAATAGTCAATGAATAAGTGTAGAAAATAAAATTCAGAAGATTTTTTATTTGATATTTTTGAGCATAGGAAGCAATTTTGATTTATTGGACACAGTAAATGACTAAATCAAGTATGTTTGGCTTTTTGTTAAATATTGACTCCCAGAAGAAATGAAACTAAGTCTGTGATTATTCCTACAGGATTAAAGGGTATCTGATGGACTTTAGTTGAAACATTCATAGGAAATTAGGTCATTGAAGTGGAGTGGGAGAGAGTACACAGCTCATGACTTGTGTCATGGCAAATCCAATGAGTCAATACAGCAGTGAACCTATGCGTCATCCTTATGCTACCATAATCTTCACAAGCACATTGACGCTTATATGGAACATTCTAGATCCCACATAGCTATTAAGTTATAAAGTAATTTAAATGACTGACAGTTCTTTCAGGCAACACATCCTCCATCTAGATTGTGCCCTATACATGGAGCACTAACACACAGTGATGCTATTGATAGTTTGCCTTAAAATATTATATGACCCTGGTGACTGTTTTCTCTTCTCCAATTTACCTTTACTTCCTGAGGAAAAATGGCAATTTACCTTAGATAGAAATCACCATTTCTGAAACCACAAAAGGAAAATTTCTAGAATAATGATTAGATCTTCTAAGGGAAAGGTAATCTAATCAGTTCAAATATAATCAATGCAAATCAAATGATAAGATTTTTTTTTGATTCACATATACACCTGATAATCTAATAACACCTTGAGTATGAAGATTCACATTCTCACTTTCATGTTAGTGCAAAACATTTCTAGGGATTTTTAATCCCTGAGGCACATTTATGAAATAGTCATATTTAGAATCCTTGGATAATTGAATTTTCCCTGGAGACTAGTGTCCAAACATACACATAGTTAGCCTGCATCTAAAATTTGGAAAGCTTTTTTTGTGTGTGGTGCCCAAGAACATTAAGGATAACTATACTGAAAAGGATAGCCCCCAAAATATACTCTATTTAAAGCACATATTTTTCACTTTGGAATTTGGATTTGAAGTAGAACATATAAGTTTGGCAATGTGGTGGTAATAGCAAAATTTTTTATAAAATTTGTTTGAAGTAGAACATATAAGTTTGGCAATGTGGTGGTAATAGCAAAATTTTTTATAAAATTTGTTTATAAGGATTTGTTTTTATTCTGTCAAGAAGCTTTTCTTTCTTAGCTTAACACAGGAATTTTTGTATTTGTTTTGAAATCAGATCAGTCAAGGATTTTACAAAAACTCAACCATTGATCATGACTCCCACCCCTACTACTCCTGAAAACTCTTGAGAAGAGAGAGCTACTTAATCCTCAAATGCCTTCAGGTCATTTGCACATGAAGTTTTCCATCTTCAGGTGGAGTTGAAGATTCCAATGATTAACATTATTTAATATCATTTTGGTGTTTTGTTTAAAAGGCAAAATACGCATTTGTGAAATCTCATTGTTCCTAATGTTTTGCTCCACTGAGATGAAAAACATTAAGCTTCAATTTGTACTTAATAAAGAAATCTAAATATGTATCAATGCAAAGCTTACCAAATCTCTCCTCAATTCTTAATAACATCTGATCATTCAGAGACTTGAAAACTTCATTAACTTATTGCCAAAGGATATATATGAAGAAAGTAATTATAACATAAACAAGAAACTAGTTGGATGGCCATTATCCTAAGTGAAGAATTTGGAATGAGAAACCAAATACTACCCATGTCCTCACTTACAGGTGGGAGCAAAAGTAATACAACAGACATTTGAAACTTAGAAGGAGGAGGTTGGCAGAGGGTGAGAGGAGAAAAACTACCTATTGACTGCAACATACACTATTCAGATGATGGGTACACTAAAAACCCAGACATAACAACTATAAAATTCATACAAGTAACCAAAACCCACTTGGACCCCTAATTCTATCAAAACAAAACAAAATAAAAAATAATAATTGAAAATAGTACCTATGACTCAGCAGCTAGGGCACCGGCCACACACATTGGGGCTAATGGATTCAAACATGGCCCAGGCCTGCCAAACATCAATAACAACTACAACAAAAAAATAGTCTGGCATTGTGATAGGCACCTGTGTTCCCAGCTACTTGGGAAGCTGAAGCAAGAGAATCACTTAAGCCCAAGAGTTTGAGGTTGCTGTGAGCTGTGACACCCTGGCACTCTACTGAGGGTGACATAGTGAGACTGCCTCCAAAAAAAGCAAGCAAAAAAAATAGCATCTATGTATAAATGTATTCCTCAAGTAGGAAATAAATGGTTCTACTCTTTGGTACTCTCTTCTATTCTAAGGAATAGAATTCCTTTTAGAAAATAGTTTGTTTTGGGGATGAAGGAGAATATGGTGGACTAGAAACAGCTTGCGCACACTGTTCTCTGGTACAGGATTGAAAACTGCAAGTATTAATAGATGCCCACCTATGGATGGACCCCTTTGGAAAAAGCCTTGTAAACCATCCGAGGAGTAAGAGTGGCAGGAGACACTCAGAGTAAAGGAGATGAGGATGGGGAGTTTCACTCACCAAGACTGGAAAGTACCTGAGGGAGATTCCTACACATGGAGAAAGGATAAAGGAGAGAACCTTAGGTCCCCATGTTCCTCATGTGTACACTACAACTTGACCTGTCACATCTGCATGTGCACACCACCACCACCACAGGATCCTGTACTTATCAGGGAACTCCTTGGAGACTATATAGTGAAGCTGCATCAGAAAGCAGGCTCAGCAGGGACACACTGGCCTAAGGGTACTGCAGCTGATGTCACTCTGAGCTCTCAAGTTCTGAGCTCCTGGTCTACATAGGGACTGGCTTTGCTGTAGCTGCCACAACATCACCCTTTGCTAATCTTCAGAGAGCAGATGCTTTCACATGCCTGTGACTATAAGCCAAGAGATCTCCACCCCATTAGGGAACTTGAGCAGAGCTCAAGTGGTCCCACAGTAACAGTCTCAGTGGAACCTGTGTTGTGAGAGAACCCCATCTGTCCAGCAGCCCAGGACCTGTGGTCCCTCACCCTAATCAGTGAATCAAGCCCACTGAACTGTGCACTACTAGTTCAGGCCGCTGCCCCGGTGGATCTGGGTTATAAGCATAGGTCCATGCCCCTGAAAACCTGTATGCCAACTAGCAGGCCATTCCTAATGGCCCCAAGCACCAACCAGCAGAACAAGTTCTCAGCTCGGTGCACAGACCAATGGGCCACATCCCCATGTCACCATATGTAGACATGCCTATGACCCAGCTCTCCACCATGTACCTGCTAGTCACAAGGTTCCCCCCAGTGCATACTGCCATTATGCCTAGACTTTTATGGATCTAGTCTATAAACTAGACTATATGAACTGACAACTACTGCCATTGCCCAGATAGCCTCCCTGAACAGCTACTCCCACCACCATAAGGAGACCTGGACAAAGCAATACTCTGTATTGCATACCTCTGTGGAGAAGGACTCACCCCAGGCCCCTGCTTGAGCTTCCAACAGTGGCCTATAAACCAACTAATCACTCCACACAAAGATCACTCAGCCTTGGCCAAGGTGCCACAACCCATGTGAGTACCATTCAAGGTCATGTTATTTACCTCTGTAGAGAGAGAATTGCACAGTCTCCCATCTGAGCTTCCAACAGCAGCTTAGGGATCAACATACCAATCTGAATGTATATCCCCCAACATCAGCTTAGACAGTGACAACAATAGGAGTTCAAGACAATGCAGGAGAACACACTGTGTTACGAGTTCTCAGTACATCTGCTTCTCTCTCTCTAAGTCAGTCCTTCAGAGTAGGACACAAAAGCATTATATAAGGACCTCTCCTACTTCTCACAAAGTAGTGGAGTTCCCAGAAAATGACAACAAGCATGCAGAAAACTTATTAGCTCACCTCTGAAAGAACAGGTTTCAGGTGAAAAGAAACCAGCAAAAAAATTCTAGCAACAAGAAAAAACAAGTTACTATAATTAGATATCTGAAAAGGATCACACTAGATCTACAGCAACAGACCCTACCCATAAGAAAATTGCCATAATGTCAGAAATGGAATGGATGGCAAATGGAACAAATTGAAGTGAAAATTAAAAATCAATACAAAGAAGCAAAAAAAAAAAGTTTTCCACATTTGAATGAAAAAAATAAAAACTCAGTAAAGAGATAGACAGCATAACATAGCATTACTGAACTTAAATAAATGAATCATTTAGGGAATCACAAAACACAGCAAAGAACTTAAATTTTTTTTATTTTTAAACTTTTTTTTTTTGCAGTTTTTGGGTTTGAACCCACCACCTCTGGCATATGGGGCCGGCACTCTACTCCCTTGAGCCACTGGCGCTGCCCCACAGCAGAAAACTTTAACAGGCTATACCAAGCGGAAGAAAGAATTTCAGTGCTTGAAGACAAGGCATTTAAAATAACACAGTCAAAGATGGAGAAAAGAAGAAGAATGAGCAATCACTCAAGGAAATATGAGACTCTGGGATATGAGGTAATATATGAGTTGTAGTATCCCAGAGGGAGAAAATGCAAAATCAAAAAGCATGGAAAACCTATTAAGGGTCATTATTAAAGAGAACTTCTCTGATAGTGCCAGAGATTTGGATATCCAAATATAACATGGTTATTGAACAACAGAAAGATAAATAATAAAGAGGACATCCTGAAGACACATAGTCATCATTGGCCAAAATCCAAATAAGAGAGAAAATTCTACAAGCTACAAGACAAAAGCAACCACTCATCTACAAAAGAAAAACCATCACGTTAACAGCAGACTTCTCAGTGGAGACCTGACAAGCCAAAATAGAGTAAGGCCCCATTTTTAGTCTTCTCAAAAAGGACAACTGCCAGACAAGAATTCTGTATTCCACAAAACTAAGTTTCATACACAATGAAGAAATAAAGACTTTTCCAGACAAGCAAGCACTAAAGACAATTCTTCAGTACTAGCCTTGCCCTACAGGAAATGCTCAAAAGTGCATTATGAATCCAACACCACAATAGATGATCAAGAGTGTAAAAATATCCCAAAGTTGCAGCTTCTAGCTCTTATAAAATGATAGCATAAGAGTGAAAGCAAACCAATGTATCACTCAACATGACAAAAAGAACAGCATCCCACATATCCATGCTAACACTTAAAGACCCACTCAAAAGACATAGACTGGCTAAATGGATGAAAAAAAACAAACCAAGTATTTCTTATCTCCAAATAACACACCTAAATCACAAGAACTCACACAGATTCAAGGTTAAAGGTGGACAAAAAATATTCCATGCAAATGGAAACCAAAAGAGAGCAGGTTTAGCCATTCTCATGTTAGTTAAAATAGACTTAAAAGAAGGCAAACATGGACCATTTCATACCATTAAAA
>CAUYON010064086.1:0-11452 GCA_963573935.1 Arctocebus calabarensis
TGAATGCTATGTCAACCTGTTCGATGAAAATATTTCAGATAGTATATAAAACCAACACATTGTACCCCATGATTACATTTATGTACACAATCATGATATAATAAAAAAAAAAAGGGAATGTTTATGCAACTTTGGTGGGAATGTAGTCCAACCTCTGTGGAAAAAAGAATGGTGATTACTGAAAGAACTAAAAGTCAATCTATCATTTGATCTTATACTCTCACTACTAGGAAAAGAAATCACAATTCACTTATAAAAACCATTTTGATTAGTTGAAATAAAAATTGGAAATAAACCAAGAAATCATTTCATCAAAAAATACCTACTGTTGAGTGGTGCCTGTGGCTCATCGAGTAGGGCCTTGGCCCCATATACCGTAGGTGGCGGGCTCAAACCCAGTCTCCCAGCCTAGGCCGAACTGCAAAACAGAAAAATAGCCCGGCATTGTGGTGGGCGCCTGTAGTTCCAGCTATTCGGGAGGCTGAGGCAAGAGAATCGCCTAAGCCCAGGAGTTGGAGGTTGCTGTGAGCTGTGTGACACCACAGCACTTTACCGAGGGTGATAAAGGGAGACTCTGTCTCTACAAAAAAACAAAAAAACCTACTGTTGTAATGATACAGTAATTTCGTCTGCAGTGGGTTAGTAGGTTCTTGGTCCCTGATTCGAAGAATGAATTCACAGACCACAGATCGTATTTATTTTACAGTAAAGCACCAACGCTCCTGGCAGAGAGAAACAACTCAGGTCTAAGAAAAAGCTCTCTCTCTGGGCTCTTTGTCAGGGATATATATAGTCACATGGGTCCTTAGTAGTTACATTAGGCCAGGACTTGGTAACCAATTAATGGGTACAGTCCTTTCTGCTGGGGTAAGATGAATGAATGCATTAATGAATGGATACAGTCCCTTTCATTCCCAGGCCTAGGAAACTTACATGAAATTGACCAGGCCCAGGAAATGGAGGGTGGGGGTTCCCTGTTTAGCCACAAGTGCAAGATGAGGGAGACACTAAGGCACTGGTGTCTCCCCAGCAGTTGTCTGGCCCCTCTGGCTACTAGAGTTTCCTGCTGGGCCCCCCTGCCTACCCTCCAACGAGCTGGTTCCTCTGCCGTCTGTGGCGGCACTAACACCGCTGCGGGGGAGGCGCCAGGTCTGCCCCTCGACTCTGCAGAGCTGGCTGGGGAGCCACCTCCTCTGTATCAGCATTTTTAATGCAGCACAATTTACTATTGTACAAATGTGGAATCAACCTATATGCCCAGCAACTGATGAATGGATGAAGCAAATGTGAGGCATTCTCTCTGTGTGTGTGTAGATATACATGTATATATAGACATATATGCATCTTGATACTATAGAATACTACTCAGCCACAATAGGAAATGAAATGGGGTCTTTTGCAACAACTTAGATGAAACTAGAGACCTCGATCCTAAGTGAAGTAATGCAGGACTAGAAACCAAATAAAGCATGTTTTCACTTCTAAGTGGGAGCTGAGCTATGGCTATGCATGATCATATAAAGTGGTGTAATGAACATAGGGGACTAAAGTGTGAGGAGGATGTGAGTGGAATCTATGAAAATTATCTATTATGTACCATGTACACTATTTGGGTGATGGGTACACTAAAATCTCAGACTTCAACAGTGAACAATATGTCTGTATGACAAAACTCCACGTGACCCCTAATATATTGAAATAAATAAAAATGTGAAAGTACAGGAGAAATAATTATAATTACAAGTAAATTGCCATAAATAAATTTCAATATTTCTACTTAATTTTTAATTTTTTGAAGTAATTTTATATGTTTATGGTGTTTGAGCATACTAAATATATTTTATATTCAATTTTAGTTATATATTGTGGAAATAAATTTTCTTCCAAATAATATCATTAAGCCTTGTGAAAATTGTTCTGTGTTATTTCTTATTACTGAAAATAAATAATTTTATATTTGCATGTCTTTAATATTTACAACTTACATTAGTATTTTTGTTTTAGGTTGAATCAACTCCATTTGATTAAATGTTTCTTTACATGGATCATTTTTAATTGAATGTCAGATTTTAAAATATTACACAGATATGTATTTAAATATTCTGAAATATTACTCTTTAAGTTTACATCTCAGCAACATCACTATAAACTTATAAAACCATTCTGATACACTGGAATAAAAATGGGAAATAAACCCTGTTTATGTTGAGCTCTTAGGAGAAACAAATTCACTTTGTAAGAATGATGAGTAAAGAGATGTCAAAAACATAACAAATAACATTATTAGTAAAATAATTTGACTGTATGTCATGAAAAATACTTCAATAAAACAAATTTCACAAAGGTATAGAAGGTTTCTTAACACTATGAAGGAAAAAAAGTTAGTTATTAAGTCCCAATTCTGGCCAAAAGCCAGTGTGTGATTTTGATGCATGACTACAAAATACTCAATAGCAAGGATCACAGACATTGAAATAATCTCAACATATTGGTTATGAACACCCTTTTCCTGTTTTCTCTCATTGCAATTGATGAAAATCACAAGTACTCCTGAGGATTTTCTGTGAATTTAATAATTAACCAAGCCATATACATTTACATCTAAATAGGTTTAATTATGAAGTTATAAATAGCAATCTAAATAAGACATATAAAAATAATTCGTTTTGTACTTTATAATTCTTTTGAAATTGTTCCTTTTTCCTTTTTGGTTCCTTGTATTACATACTTACAGACATAATCAATTCGTCTTGTAATATGCTCAGAATTGAGATGAAAAATGCTGAGCCCTCTTCCACCTTCTCCCCTAAATTCTTACTGACAAAAGAACAGGCACAATGTTGGTAGTAAATGTCCTAACTGCCATTTTTTCTTTATATGTGTTGTTTCCAATTGCTTATGCCTTTTCTTAAACTTGTATTGTCAGAAGGCCTCTAGCACACTGCCCTGTCCACCAGATGTCAGATAAATACTCTGCTAACTGAGTTCTTAGTCATTGTTCTTATTTAAATTTTTGATCTGTAGTGATTTGGTACAATCATATATCATTGTTCATTAAATTATCTCTACTTTATTAGGGAAATCTGATATCGCGAAATAATTAACAGATGTTATGCTTCATGCAAAGAAAACTGCACACTCCTCAGAATCTATGCAGATTTCAATAATATGTTCATGGAGATTCAATAAAAACAGAATTAACTATCTAAATTTTGAAGAGGAATTTAAATAAAGACCACAAAGCTCTTAGGAACAAGAGAGAAAGAAAGAGTAACTATGTTAGATACAAGGTTGATGAAGTGATTATGATGCCTGCATTTTTAAAAAGCAGAAAACTTTTGCTTATAGTTAAACTTGGGAATTACTTTTAATCACTATTTCACATTTTCACTTTCTATATTGATTTTAAATGATGATTTTAATTTACTTTTTTCAAAATATTGTATATAGAATATCCTCTTCATGATTTAAAGTTATTTGGTCTCTGCTTGTAAAGTATATTTTAAAAATATCTCAGTGCCACTAGCTTTTGAAAATAATACACTTTATTTTTAGAACAGTATTAGGTTCACAGTAAAATTGAACATAATGTACGAAAAGAATCTATATAGCTCTTAATCCCAAGCATGCACAGCCGCCACCATGTTTTGCAATTGATGAACCTAAAATTGACACGTTGGTTCACTCAATGCCAAAATTAACATATTTTTATCACCCAAAGTTCATGGTTTACCTTACATGTTATCGTTTATGTGTTCTGTTCTGAGTTTTGGTGGATGTGTTATGGCATATATAACAGAGTGTTTTACTGCCCTAAAAGTTCTTTGTGATCTGCCTATTCATCTATCCCTCCCTGAACTCATGGCACTATTGATCATTTTTAGTGTGTCCATAATTTCAACTTTTTCAGAATATCATATTGTTGAAATCACATAGCATGTAACCTTTTCAAATGGGTTTCGTATACTTAGTAATATGCTTTGAGATTTCTCTATGTCTTTTTAATGGTTAAAAAGCCCTTTTCTTCTTAGTGCTGAATCATAATCAATTGTCCGGATGTATGACAGTTTACCCATTCATCTACTGAAGGACATCTTTATTTCTGCCAAGATTTTTCAATTATGAATAAAGCTTGTGTAAATGTCTATGTTCAGGCCTTTCTATGGATGTTAGTTTTCAATAAATTTGGGCAAATACCAAGGAACAAAACTCCTTGATAATCTGGTAAGAGTATGTTTAGTTTTGTAAGAACTTTGTCTTCCAAAGTGAAGATACACAAATATAGAAAAATTATTATATGGTAAATAAGTGCTGTGGTATAAAAAGGTAGGATAGAGTAGATTGTGAGTGTGAAGTATGGGAAATGTCTACTGAGTTGCTGTTTAAAAGAGTATGATCATGTGTCAGTAGGTCATGCGCTTATCTTCTTCAGAGAAATGCAAATCAAAACCACTTTGAGACATCATCTTAGCCATCCTGTGAGACTGGCTAAGGTAACAAAAATCCAACAACTACAGATGTTGGTGTGGATGTAGAGAAAAGGGAACACTTCTGTACTGCTGGTGGGAATGCAAGCTAATACATCCCTTTTGGAAAGAAATATGGAGAATACTCAGGGATCTAAAAGTAGACTTCCCATTTGATCCTGCAATTCGTCTACTAGGTGTATATCCAAAAGACCAACAATCACTTTATAACAAAGATATTTGTACCAGATTGTTCACTGAAGCTCAATTCATAATAGCCAAGTCATGAAAGAAGTCTAAGTGCCCATCGACCAATGAATGGATTAATAAATTAAAGTATATGTATACTATGGAATATTATGCAGCCTTAAAAAAGATGGAGACTTTATCTTTTTTATGTTTACATGGATGGAGCTGGAACATATCCTTCTTAGTAAAGTATCTCAAGAATGGAGGAAAAAATATCCCATGTACTAAGTACTATTATGAAACCAATTTACAATCACTCACACTTTCATATGAAGAATAGATCACAACTATGGCCCATGATGAAGGAGGGAGGAGGGGGGATGGGAAGGGAGGGGAGATGTCAGATCAAGGGAGGGTGAATGGTGTGATCACACCAATGGTACATAATGTAAGGGAGCATGTTGGATCTGTTAGTATAGAGTATAAATGTCTTAGCACAATAACTATGAAAATGAAATGAGGTAAATATTAACCAGTGTGATGTAACCATTCCTAATTCTATATGAAATCAACACATTGTACCCCATAAATGCATTAATGTATACATGATCTATGTATTTATGATTTAATTTTAAAAAGAAAAAAAAATAAAACCCATGCCACTGTGCTTGCTATACACTAATAACAAACCAAAATATTTTATTTGGTTTGCTAATAGTATAGAACAATGTTATTACCATTAGTATTGTTTCTGATAGTATTTAGTATTTCTAATTACTAGTAGAAATATTTCAGCAAGTTTTTCATTAATAGTTACACAAACTTATGAAATGCTTCTACTGATCCTGAGAATGATTTTTCAAGAAGCAAGAGCAAACCATTAAGAAGATACTACTCGGACTTTTGGTATATAGACCATGTAGGGTTTAAAATTGTATTATATTTATTTTTTACCTTTTAATAAAAAATATGCAGAGGAAAAAAATAATAAAAGAGTATGATCAGGACAGACCTACTTCACCAGTGATATTTTTCAGCTGTTAGTTAACTTACTCTTAAAGTTGTCTAATTCTTCTAATAAATTTTTTATTAGCCTTTGGGGTGGCCATTGAGAGAAATCTCATTTTATCACTTTCTGACTTAGTTTAATTTTCTATAATTACTTCAAACAATGAATTATGATTCTTCATTGGAAGATTTAAAATGTCATTATTATTATTACTCAGACTATAGAGATTCATTTTTATAAAATCATCAATATTTTTACCATTTAATGCAATGATTATATTCATAAGCTTTAGCATACACAGATCATTTAATTGCCACTATTGAATGCCAGAGCAGAGACAAAGATTAAAAAGAAGTGCCCCAAATAGAGTTATGTGTCAGATGTAATAAGTACCACATATTTCTGACTTCCAAGCTTATTGACATCATTTAATGGGTTGTCAAAAGTCATTCAAATAAATTGCTTTGAAAAATTTCATTCAGTCCAGATTATTCATGTAAAAAGAAATATTTAATTCAGAGTAATAAGCATTTTTGTTTTGCTACACATAATGTGTGTATCTATGTAAATTCCACTATGAGGTCTTAATAAAAATAGTCAATTATAATTGCTAGATGTTTAGCATGATTTTTTCTGAAGCATATGAAATAGGGTTAGAAACTGTCTTCAAATTATAATTATGTAGCATCACACAATTATCACATAGGATCTAACAACCGGGAAATACATATTTTGTTTGCAAGTTATGATGCAAGAAAGTAAAGTTGAAAAATTCATTTTTCATTAGCAGTCCATAAGGTTTGTACTAATTTTTCTATCAAATACTTGCAATCATGTCAAATATGTGATATAGCACAAAAAATTAAGAATAGGAGTCTGTATCACATATTGATAAGAAGCATTGGTCAAAAATTATTGGTGGCAGAAATACACTGAGCATGAAAGGGAATGTTCATCAAAATGATGCAAGGTAAGAACAGAGAAAGTAGACATCTGACCCTACAAAGACTTGCAGACACATACAGAACATTCCATCCAACAACAACCAAATATATATTTTTCTCAAGTATATAGGAAAGATTCTCCAAAATAGATCACATGTTACAGCACCAAATAAGCCTCAATAAAATTAAGGAGATTAAAATTATATCAAGTATCTTTTCTAACAACAGTGGCTTAAAACTAAAAATCAGTGACAGAAGGAATTTCAGAAAATTCAAAAATATGTAGGAATTAAATATCATGCTTCTGAAAAACCAATAGATTTGTAAAGAATTTAAAAGGGATATTAAAAAATATTTTGAGGTAAACAAAAATAAAACCTAACAAACTAAAACTTATGGGATATGGTAAAAGCAGTTCTAAAAGAAAACTATATCAAAAAAGGAATAAATAAATGAATAAATAACATAATGATACACTTCAAGGAACTAGAAAGAGAAGGAAAACTAAGCCCAAAGTAAGCAGAGAGAAAGAAATAAGATCTAAGCATAAATAAATAAAATAGAGACTGGAAAAGTAATATAAATATTCATAAAATAGTACGTTGAATAGATAAACAAAACAGACAAACCTTCAGCTAAAAACTTTTAGAATAAAGGAGTTTTCAAATAAATAAAATTAGAAATTAAAGAGAAGGCATTACAATTGATACCATAGAAACAGAAATGACTATAAGAAAGTACTGTAAATAATTAGACACCAAAAGTTTGATAACTTGGAATAAATGGATACATTTCCCAGCACATACAACCTACCAAGACTCACCCTTTAAGAAACTGAAAACATGAACAGACCAATAATTAGTAAAAAATAAAAAAGTGAATTAGATCAGTTAGTCAGTATCCTATCATAAAAAATCCTAGTACCCAATGACTTCACAGCTGAACTCTATCAAACACTGAACAACTAACACTAATTAATTCTCAAATTCGATCTAAAACATCAAAGAGGAGAGAATACTTTCTATCTTATTTTAAGAGGCCAGAGTTATCATCATACCAAAACCAGAGAAAGACACTGCAAAAAATAAAAAAAAAAGAAAAGAAAAGAGAACAAAATAAAGAAAATAAAAAGAAAGAAAATTAAAGAAAAAGAAAACTACAGGCTAACATCCCTGATGACCATAGGTGCAAAAATCTCAACAAAATATTAGCAAACCAGATTCAACAATGCAATTGTTCAATGTGTACAAATCAATATAAACAATACATTACATAAAAAAATGGACAAAACTCATACGATCATTTCAATATATGCAGGTAAACCATTTGCAAAAATTTAACAATCTTTTATGATAAAAATTCTCACCAAGAGTTAGATAAGAGCAGGAGTGTATTGTAACACAGTAACTCTATGAGAAGCCCACAGCTAATGTTATGCTCAATGGTCAAAAATTGAAAGATCTTCCTTTAGAATCTGGGACAAGACAAAAAGTCCCAGACAAAGACAAAGGTGCCCACTCTCAACACTTTTATTCTACAAGGCATTGGATGTTCTTGAAATTGGTTAAGAATAAGAAATAAAAGGCATCCAATAAAAAGGAAAGAATGAAATTTTTCCTGTTTGCTGAGGACGTGATCTTATGTATGGGAAACCCTACATATTCCACTAAAAAAAAAAAAAAGTGTTAGAACTAGTAAATGAATATAGTAAAATTAGAAGACACAAAATCAACATAAAAATCAGCAGTGTATCTACAAACTAACAAAAAAAATTTCTGAAAAAAAGACATTAAGGAAACAATCCAATTTACAACAGCTACATACAAATAAAATATTTAGAATAAATATAATAAAAGAGATAAAAAGACCTATACATTGAAAACTATAAAGCATTAATGAAAAAAAAAGAATCAAATAAATGGAAAGATATGCCATTGATATCTCATGGATTGAAAGAACTACATGGCACTAATTGTCCATACTACCCAAAAGGATCCTTACATAATTGGATACATGAGTGGATTAATAAAATGAAGCAGTACATAAATATCATTGAAATACTACTGAGCTATAAAAAAAATGATGAACTAATAATCCTTGTATTAACCTGGATGGAATGAAGACCATTCTTCTAAGAGAAATATCACAATGGTGGAGAAGCAAATAGCACATGTACTCACTATTAAAATTAGAACTAATAAACCAATACTTACGTGCACATATGAAAATTACACTCTTCGGAAATCAAGCAGATAGGAAGGGGGAAGGGTAGGTGGGTAAGTTAAAGAAAAGAAAAGAAAAGAAAAGAAAAGAAAAGAAAAGAAAAAGAAAACTACAGGATTTTCTGTAGTTTCCCTACAGGGCAGAATATACATTATCTGAGTGAGTAATGGGCACACCGTTAAATTTGACTCAAACACTACAAAACAACTTATATATCCAAATGTTTGTACTGCTGTAACATTCTGGAAGAAAAAAGAATATAGTCAGTTTTAGCCTCCTTTCTTCCTTCCTTCCTCTCTCCTTCCCTCCCTCCCTCTCTCTTTCTTTCTTCTTTCTTTTTTGGTACCCATTTGTTCTATACTACCTAAAATTAAAATTCCATAATAGGACCAAATAAGAAGTCACTAAATGAAAAACATCATAGCTTCAACCACACAAATATTTAAAACTACCAATGACTAAAAACTAAATACCAAACCAAAGAGTAATAACAATTAGGAAAAATGTAGGTCACATGTAGGATGAAGATATATGATATAATTTGATTACAAATCAAAAAGAAAATGATAATCACTGCAATGGAAAATGGTGGGAAAACCTGAATAGGCAGTGCAGAAAAATAGTAATGCATATGACTGATAAACTTGGAGAAAGAATACTCATTAAGCAACATCTCATTTCTCTGCCTGTAATGGTGAGAAGCAGACCCTCAAAAGTAGGTAACCTTCTGCATTTAGAAGATTGACTTTTACCTTCTGGTTTCCAAACAAATAGTAGTGAATTAGTTTTGCATTCAGGTTTTATAGATTGATATTCAAAAACAGTGATAATATCTTTCTGAAATAAAAAAGTTTTGGGGTGATCACAGCTTATTTAAAAAATATTATCAATAGTCAAAAAGCATGACATAAAATCTCTAATTTCATTAATCAGAAATGGTAAAGATGAAATAACAATCATTTCTCAGAAATTCAAAAATCCTTAATGAATACTACAAGAAACTTTACTCTCAGAAATTTGAAAATCTGAAGGAAATTGACCAATACTTGGAAGCACACCACCTTCCAAGACTTAGCCAGAATTAAGTGGAAATATTGAACAGGCCAATATCAAGTTCTGAAATAGCTTCAACTATACAAAATCTCCCTAAAAAGAAAAGCCCTGGACCAGATGGCTTCATGTCAGAATTCTACCAAATCTTTAGAGAAGAACTAGTACCTATATTACTCAATCTTTTCCAAAATATAGAAAAAGAAGGAAAATTACCCAACACATTCTATGAAGCAAACATCACCTTGATCCCTAAACCAGGAAAAGACCCAACAAGAAAAGAAAATTATAGACCAATGTCACTAATGAATATTGATGCAAAAATATTCAATAAAATCCTAGCAAATAGAATCCAGCAACACATCAAACAAATTATACACCATGACCAAGTGGGCTTTGCCCAGGATTTCGAGGCTGGTTCAATATATGTAAATCTATAAATGTAATCCAGAACACAAACAAATTAAAAAATAAAGACCATATGATTCTCTCCATTGACTCAGAAAAAGCTTTTGATAATATCCAGCATCCCTTCATGATCAGAACACTAAAGAAAATTGGTATTGAAGGGACATTTCTTAAACTGATAGAGGCCATCTACAGCAAACCCACAGCCAATATTGTATAGAATGGAGTTAAATTGAAACCATTCCCACTTAGATCAGAAACCAGGCAAGGTTGCCCATTGTCTCCATTGCTCTTTAACATTGTAATGGAAGTTTTAGCCATTGCAATAAGGGAAGAAAAGGTGATCAAGGGTATCCACATAGGGTCAGAAGAGATTAAACTTTCACTCTTCACAGATGATATGATTGTATATCTGGAAAACACCAGGGATTTGACTATAAAACTTTTAGAAGTGATTAAGGATCGCTTCTTGGCCTTCTGACTAAGATCAATTGTTGTATCTGTTCTTATCAGTTTAGAAGTGATCAGAGATATATAGCGGTGTATCAGGCTACAAAATCAACACTCATAAATCAGTACCTTTGTATACACCAACAACAACCGAGCTGAAAAAACAGTCAAAAACTCTATTCCTTTCACAGTAGTGCCAAAGAAGAGGAAATATTTGGGAGTTTACCTAACAAAGGATGTGAAAGATCTCTATAAAGAGAACTATGAAACTCTAAGAAAAGAAAAAGCTGAACATGTCTACAAATGGAAAAACATACCATGCTCATGGTTGGGAAGAATCAACATTGTTAAAATGTCCATACTACCCAAAGCAATATACAATTTTAATGCAATTCCTATTAAAGCTCCATTGTCATATTTTAAAGATCTTGAAAAAATAATACTTCATTTTATATGGAATCAGAAAAAACTTTGAATAGCCCCAAGACAAAAGCTATTTGTCTTGGCTATTTCTATTACTTAGAAATAAAAGCAAAGCAGGAGGAATCACGCTACTAGACCTGAGACTGTACTATAAATCAATAGTGATCAAAACAGCATGGTACTGGCACAAAAACAGAGAGGTAGATGTTTGGAACAGAATAGAGAACCAAGAGATGAACCCAACTACTTACCGCTATTTGATCTTCAACAAGCCAGTTAAAACATTCAGT
>CAUYON010064087.1:0-10559 GCA_963573935.1 Arctocebus calabarensis
TAGTCCCAGCTACTTGGGAGGCAGAGGCAGGAGACTCGCTTGAGCCCAGGAATTGGAGGTTGCTGTGAGCTGTGATGCCACAGCACTCTATCCAGGGTGACAGCTTGAGGCTCTGTCTCAAAAAAAAAAAAAAAAAGAATATAGAGAGAGAACTCAAGTGGGGAGAGAAAATCTCTCTCCGTTTCTCTCCCAGAGAACCGTCTTTCCCCGTCTCCCCCTTTAGGCTTTTAGTCTGGGGGTATATATAGGTATATGGGTTCCTTGGCAAGGAAACGAATGAACACAGTCCCTTCCTGCTGGCGGCAAGGTGAAGGAATGTATCAATGAACAAACACAGTCCCTTCCCCTGGGACAAAGTGAATGAATGTATTCATGGAATTGAGGCCTAGGAAATTCACATGAAATTGACCTAGGCATAAGACTGCTGCACTGCCTTAAAGGACCACATCCAGACATCCTCTCTGGGGTGGAGATGCTCCCATGAAGGTGGCTTCCAGGGCCTGCTGTGGGACATGTGGGGAAGAGCAGCTGTCTTGTTCTCCTGTGCCCTGTCTCCCTGGAGATCAGTTCCATCCTCTCCTTCCTTGTCCTTCATGGACAGATGCCAAGTACTTGTCTTTCTAGGAGTGATCAGAGGCCTCCTTACCCTGGCTGCTGTGTCCCGATCATCTCCCTGGGATGTACCCCATGAAGGACACCCTGACCTTCAGCCTTCCCACCAACCCCACCATCACATACATCTATATCTGGACCTACAGCTTCAGGTGGCCAGCCACACTTGTCCTAATTGCTGTGACTTCCTCTCCAACTTCAAAGACCACCCAGGTACTTTACACCCACCTAACGTGGAAGAGCAAGAGAAAATCACCAAAATAGATTCCAGAGGAAGAAACTTAATTTTTTTTGTTGTTGACAATGTTGATGCTACTAAAGTAGCCAAAACCACTGACATAATTTGGGAGAAAATACTCCTCAAACAGCGTCCTATTTTCGTATTTATCTTCTGTATAAGTTTTGTGGAGTTAAACACGATTTATTTTTCACTGATTACCTATAATAAACCAGTATTTTCTTATATTATCTATAACATTTATAGTGCATTTATAAAAGAATATGACTAGGAAACTTGCCACTTTATAAGGTAAAAATCAGAAGGCTTCCAAGATTTAATAGGCTTGACAAGGTGTTTTTTTTCTTATGGAACAGGCTGGGTCTATTAAGGGCTACAGAGAAAGGGAGATATTGAGAAAAATTGGTTGGTGACCAAACATTCCAAAAGAAATGCAAAATAAATATATTTTTTCAAGCCTTCAACTAATTAAAGAAAAAAAGTTCCTATATGCATATCATTTGTGAGAATTTCTAACTAATATCCTTTATAATTGACTTTTTGCTAAGCTTCATGTTAACTTGACACGTCACCTGGGAAAGTATCTTTCATGGCCAAAGCCTAGGGCTGTAGGAAGGATTCCTGAAATAGTGAAACATTAAATTGACATTTTCTCTTTTAAAGTGGTTGATAGGATTAGGGCATAGAGAAATGCTATATTAATAAATCTGTACTGTTTTGTGTCTATTTTTAGGACTAGAATAGACCAGATTGAAAGATGGGTTGGGTCTAATTCATCATGACTGATAGATATGCCTGAGTTGTATAGCAAAGCACTAGGAACACCACTCCTATCACAAAGTGCTATTAACACATCCTCAGAGGCTTGGCGCCTATAGCACGTGGTTACGGTGCAGGCCACAAACACCGAGGGTGGCGGGTTCGAACCTGGCCTGGACCAGCTAAACAACAACAACTTCAACAGCAACAAATAGCTGGGTGTTGTGGCAGGTGCCTGTAGTTCCAGCTACTCAGGAGGCTAAGGCAGGAGAATCACTTAAGCCCTAGAGTTTGAGGTTGCTGTGAGTTAAGACGCTATAGCACTCTACCAAGGGTGACATAATAAGACTGTGTCTCAAAAAAAAAGAAAGAAAGAAAGAAAGAAAAACAACCTCAGAAGGAGAATGGCTTGATTTTTTTTCATCTCAGGTTTAACTGGGCTCTAATCTTATAGGCACAGCTTCTGATAGATTGCAACTATCAGCAGAAATCTAGGTATGGTTAAAAACCTCATTTTCCTGGGTAAACAGATTTTAAATGTCTGATGCAAAATGTGCAAGGGGAAAATTTAAAAATGTGAGTTTCTCAGATGGCATATATGTGAAATATCAGAAGGATTTTTTAAACCATTTGTATAAAACTTACATGATGAAAACCAACTTACTTTATGTATCAAAGTATTCTTTTTTTAAGTTACAGAATAAGCAGTTGATGATTTGTTGTGATTTTTTCCCTAATCAACAAGTATTTTAATCGTTAAAAGGGGGAGAAGGGCCACTTCAAGAAGATTATGTGCCTTCTGCTTTACTGGGTTTTGGTCTTTTGTGAGGATGTGATGCCTGGAGCCACGTTGGCAATCTTGTGACCAAGAGGGAAGCCAATGTATGTGCAGCCAATGGCAGAGCAGAGAGATGGAAAGATCTAGGTCATCTTGACAGCATGAAGTAACTGAATTCACAGTTAAACTAAGCTCCCCATCCCAGCCCTACCACCTCCTGACTCACTGCTATGGGAGGTAATATCTTTTTTCCTTATCATTGAAACTGCTTTTTTTTTTTTTGTAGAGACAGAATCTCACTTTCTCGCCCTGGAGTGCCGTGGCATCATACAGCTCACAGCAACCTCCAACTCCTGGGCTTAGGCGATTCTCTTGCCTCAGCCTCCTGAGTAGCTGGGACTACAGGCGCCAGCCACAACGCCCGGCTATTTTTCTGTTTTTTTGCAGTTTGGCCGAGGCCAGGTTTGAACCCACCACCTTCGGTATATGGGGCCGGCACCCTACTCGCTGAGCCACAGGCGCTTTATTTGATTTTCCCATGATCTGCAGCCCAAAGTCCCCTGATTAATACACTAGCCCCATGCTGTTAGACATATCCTGTAGGACTATGTAGCCAACAACACACACGGCAGGTATCTGTTGTACCATCCACAAGATATAAAGTGTCCGTTTTGTAGCAATTGTCTTTTCCTACCTATGGAGCCTCTTATCCCTAATGCAACCAATAAAAAGAGCTAGAAACTTAAGCCAACAATGCCTATAAAGCTGTCAAAGTTTGCCTTGGATTCTGTCTAGACAACTTGAGATTTTATGATATGAGTCCTTTCTTCTCTTTTTCTAAGTTCTTCCTGCTGGACGCTGAACTCTCAATTTTCAGCTCCTCCTGCGTGTAGTCTTGCTGAGCAGTGGGGCCTTCCAGTGACATTTGTTGTCTTTATCTGTGAAAACATTATCTCTCTTTGGCATTTATCTTCATCTGGAAATTCTATATACTTCCCCTCCCTCCGTTCTTGATTTTTACATAAAAATCAAGATGGTCCACTGAAAGTCATGTTTAAGAATCAATGTTAACAAAACAATCTTAAAGTTCTTCACATCTTTTAAAAAATTACTTTATTCATCACTTTATTGTTTTATTATTTTTATATTCTTTTATATTTATATATCTATATATTTTTTCTCTTGATTGAAAATACTTACATCCTCGACTTTGGAAGGTTTTCTTACTTAAAATGTTTTGTAAGTTTGTTAAGACATCTTTGTCTTCTATTAACTGAATTTTGAGTATCTTTTTTTGAATCCAACAGAAAGAGGTCTCCCCCATCCTTCCAGCCCCCCGACTGTAAGATAAAAAAAATTTTCTGCAACAGCCACCTGAGAGGCAATGTGCCAAGGAGGCAATACATCCATCAGCCAGCCTATAATAAACCAGTATTTTCTTATATTATCTATAACATTTATAGTGCATTTATAAAAGAATATGACTAGGAAATTTGCCACTTTATAAGGTAAAAATCAGAAGCCAGCATTGATCAGAACTCAGCCCTTTTCATATATCTCTTTCTAAAATGCCTAGAAGAAAAATTTGTTGAAGTATAAGCTCAAAAACTCAAATAGTTTTGAATAAAATCAAGTTGAATTTTTATAATCGTTGAAAAGGGAGGACAGGCAACATGAGTGGATTTGGTTGTTTTGGCAACATGGAAAAGGACAATAACACCAGAAGCACCTTGAGATCCTCATGGCTAGATTCAGCCAACTCACGGCAGTCAAGGGTTGAATATTTATTTATGTTCATTGCTTCACCTTCTGCTTGTGGATACCTCTGGCACTTTTCATTCTAATATCAAAAATATCCTTATAAAATACCTGGTATGTATAAATGAATGAATGAGTTAAAAGACAGAAGCCAGACCCTAATGACCAAAGGTTTGGGGATGCTGGGGAGATGGCCCTATCCAAGATCCTTCTTAGTGCTCATCGCCATGGTTAAAAGGGAATTTGTATGATAATTCTCAAATTATCCACTCGTCAAGTGTTATAGCTCATGCTGTAATCCCAGCACTTTGAGAGGCTAAAGAAGAAGGAATGCTTGAGCCCAGGAGTTCAAGATCAGTCCAGGTAACATAGTGAGACCCTAACTTGGCAAAAAGTAAAAGCAAACAAAGAAATTAAAAAAACAAAACAAACAAACAATAAAAAAACAGGCCAGGCACAGTGGCTCACACCCATAACCTATAATCCCAGCATTCTAGGAGGCTGAGGGTGTTGGATTGCTCAAGCTCAGGAGTTCGAGACCAGCTGGAGCAAGAGCGAGACTCTGTCTCTACTAAAAATAGAAAGACCAGCTGGATGTTGTGGTGGGTACCTGTAGTCCCAGCTACTCAGGAGACTAAGGCTTGGATTGCTCCAGCCCAAAAGTTTGAGGTTGCTATAAGCTATGATGATGTCATGGCACTCTACCCAGTGCAGAGTAGCAGAACAGAAAAAACCAACAAACAAACAAAAAAAAAAAAACACAGCCAGGCACAGTATTATGCATCTGTAACCTCAGCTACCCAGCAAGCTAAGTCAGAAAGATCCCAGGAGTGTGAGGTTGCAGTGAGCCACTCCACTCTAGCCTGAACAACAGAGCAAGACCCTCTTTGAGAAAACCTCTGAAAAAAAAGTTCACTAAATATGTTGTTTTTTTGTAGTAAGATACAGCTTCTCAAGTCTTATCTTTGTTCCTTCTGTTGTTAGCCCTGTGGCCTACAGTCAGATTTCATTTCATTCATTCACTCATTATTTATTCATTTAACAGTCTCTTACTGATCCTCACCTGGGGCCCACGCACTGTTCTGGGTGCTCACGCTACACCCCGGCCCTTCTGGAGCTTCCGTCCTAGTGCAGGTGACATGGGAATGTGCTAGTCTATAACTGTGGAAGGCTCTCTTCAGATCAGTAAGGCTGGATAAGGAACGACGGAGGGTCGGCTTCTCTGAGAGGTGCTGTTGAACTGAGGCCTCATTTAAAAAGAAGACGTCATAGTTTCAAATGTTCTTTAGATATTAACTTCTTTTGTTCTCTAATAGAAGTAACTTGCAGCAAAGATTAGAAAGCCCGAAGTCAAGTTGTTACCGGATGAAGAGCATCCGGCTGCCGGTCACTATGCGGCCAATATGCAGAGACAAAGGGTAGCAAACACGCTTTATTTTCAGAAGTCTGGAGAACAGAGAGACTTTCAATTCTGTCCTGCCTCAGTTACAATTCTAGTAGTTTTTATAATGGAAATACAAGGAAACAAACCTAGAACATTTTAACTTCATCTGATAGGAAGTAACATCCAAATAGTCTTTATTCTGATGATGCCAAATGTTTAAACTACAGAAGGGTAATTTCAACTTACCAAAATATCTAAGAGAATCATTAAAGAAAACACTGTATCATGGAAGTGACCTTTACTCCACCCTTTACTCTACCCACATCGCAGCACCTGTTGTCTACGTGCAACTGCTTCCTCGAGTCTCTGGAGCTCAGGTAAACATCCTCACAATGGCTAGAGAAACCTTAATTAGAAAGCACCGAAGGCCTGCAGGGAAGGCTGAGCAGACGAGGTCAGCTGGAAAGCTTCAGCCCAGCTTCTCAGACTCCATCTTGCAGGCCACTTTTCTGGCTTCAAACTGGTGTGATTTGGGGAAAATCTTTTATTTCTCTGGGCCCCTATGTAGACTTCTGGGCGTATGGGAATAGAAACAAAAGGCTTTTCCTATCCTCTCACTCAATGACAATTGCTACAGAAGACTTCCGTGACCTCAGGACATCAAGAAGTATGTAGGGATTTTTCCCCACCGGCACCAAATCCTGTAGCAGACGCCAGCTAGGTGTCCTCCAATACAGTTTGTTTCTGACACTACCAGTCTCAAATCCCACCTACTTCCCATGCTGATGGCAACCCCTAGGTTGCCCATGGCCTCCCCACTTAGGTGAGGTTCATTTGCTAGAGCGTCTCACAGACCTCAGGGAGACGCATTTCCTGGTTTATTATAAAGGCTATATCAAGAGATACAGAGGGAAAGATGCACCGAGCAAGGCACACAGAAAGGGGGACAGAGCTTGCACGTCCTCCCTGAGTCTGGTACCCCTGGGAACCCCCATGACTTCAACTCTCTAGCAGCTTCCCAAGCTCAGTTCTTTGGAGTTTTCACGGAAGCTTCCTTACATGGCTATGACTGATTAAATTATTGGCCATTGGTGATCAACATAGCTTTTAACCCCCTCCACTCTCAGAAGTTAAAGGGGGCCAAAAAGTCTCAAGTCGCTAATCCCACCTAGGACTTCCTATGACCAACCCTATCCTGAAGCTACCGGGGGTTGCCAGCCACCAGTCAACTCACCAGCATACAACAAGCCGCTTGTCACTTGGATCACTTAGAAGATTCCAAGGATTTTAAGAGTTATGTGCTGGGAAACTGGATGAAGACCAAATACTATATATATTTCAGAGTATCACAGCCTCACTTTTGGTGATAGCAAAACAAGCAGGTTAGATAATCAACAAAGTTCTTAGCAGCTCTGGAAAGAGTAATGCTTGTTATTTTACAGAACATATGTAAGAAATCCCTCTGGCATTTTAAAATTTGACTTTCCCAACAGTTAACATCCTTTTGTTAATATAAGATAGCTAAGTGATTGATTTTTTAAAAATAAGTTGGTCTATCAAACCACCTCATTTTATAAATTCTTTATAGAAAAGTTGCTGCAATGTTAGTATTTCCACGAATTGGGGAACATGACAAGCGGGAACATATCTTCTGTTGGATGTCAACAAATCTAACCAGGGAGGTATCTAAAAAAGTTCCAGTTTAGTGTATTAGGAAAACTTCAGGAAACATGGGAGGGATATCAGTAAAAAAACAAATATTAAAATTTCTGGAGGCACCAGGATCTGATTAGGTAAAACAACCACTGAAATGTTTGTTTGTCAGTGCAGAGGAGAAGAAGGCAAACATTCCTATCGTGTTCAGACCTTCCCAGCACATTTTAACTCAGGAACTTCTGGGACATAAGAATGTCCACCCTTACAGCACCCAGGGCTATCTGGGAAGGGTCCCGTCTCATTATCTTCTGCCTAACATTTCACATTTTAAAATGGAAGATCAAGATTTAAATGTAATCCTGTCTTCAGGCTTGAAGAGAAATAAAATGCTATTTTTATCTAATACAGAAGTGAAAGCAAGAAAATCCTCTCCAGAGAGTGGAAGACATTCAGGGCTCTATTGTATTTTCTCTCTGCAAATGCGTGAAAGAAACTTTCAGGGGAAAATGTTCCCTAAAGTAGCCTTTTAAATGTTAAACCACTGCACTTTGGAGAGCAAGATAAAGAGCTTTGTACCTGGAGCTATTTCGCTGTTCCTTTTTCCTAAGCTAAACCTCCAGTGCAATGATTTCTTTGGTGTGCTTTGTTCTGAAGAGATGTTTCATGTGGCTGGTGCCTTGTCAGAGTAATGAGATACTGAGTCAAATTCGGCCTTTGGAAAACAACCGAGATAATGACTACCTACAATTATACAAATGTTTAGATAATAACTGGTTTTTAATTTAACTTAATGGAAGCAAAACTTAGCCCATTCTTACCCACTGCCTTCTCCTTGTACAGAAGTGGCCCCTGTGTTTTCTGGGACACAGTATGAGGAACATAGTGGGTGCTTTAAAAAACATTTAGTGAATGAACGAGTGAATGTTTAATAAGTGTGCTTGATCTGATTGTCAAACATTTTTTTCTTTTAGAAATTTGTTCTTTTAGTCATCATTTTTTGAAGTGCATTTCAAAAATCTATGAATGACGAAGAGTAATTAACGACAGAAAGCAACTGACACTATGCCTTCTTTAACCCCGCCCTTCCTCTCCCAGATAAATTCGGGGTTTATGACTCACCAGAGATGGATGGAACACAGCCAGCTGGGATGAAAGCACCTTCTGGGTTTATTTTTTGTTTTTTTAAATCTGCCACGAATTCAAAGCAAGGCAGTAGGTTTTCGTTTTTAATTTTATACACATTTATTTAATTTTAATAAGGCCACAGTTTTAACGGCCGCAGGATCCACATTCTAGTTTCTAGCAGAATCTTTCCCTCACGTCTCCAGACTGGTTTTGACCAGGCCACACTCACAGCCCACCTGATCTGCCCTCAGGGCAAACTACTTTCCTCCCTGCCTTTCCACAATCCCAGAAATTTATCTCAAATTCCACTTGTCAGAATGGGCTACGCACTTCCTGGTCTTACTACTTGAAGCAAAAATGTTTAAACTATTCTTTGTATTTCCTCCAGAAATACACTGTTCCTCAGTTTACCAGATCCTACTTTGAGGCTTTGCCTGGAATTGGCCAAATAAATGGGAAAGAAAAGTCTATGCAAACGGTTGGGGACTTCGGGCCAACAAACATGTGAATGAACCTAGAAGTACTAGATTTTGCCCAACTTCAGAGAGATGATAACTCTCAAAGTGTGGTTTTTAGGTCAAGATTCCCAGGTGCTGCCCACTTGGGGGTGGGGGTTGGAGGAGGATACTGAAGCACCCCTGGGAGTGAAGGAAAGATCTAAGCCTGGAGGTGTCTCCTCCTCATTTAGTGTCCCTGGAGGACCTGTGAGTGTGGGAAGTGTGCAGCACAGTGGAGTTGGGAATGGTGCCTTCTCCCAGCCACCCTCCCCTTTCTATGCACTATTTGTTGATACAAAACCTCCACATGCAATATCTGCCAGTGACCTCAGTGTCCAGCCACAAGCCGCTTCCCAAAGGGCAAGCATGACCTTGGTATTACATATACACTTTTTTTTTTTTTTTTTTACTATAAAGTGCTATTATTTAAACTATAGAGCAATTTAAGTGAACAAAGGAGCTCAGGAAATTTTGCCCAAAAATATGACTCCTTGGTATAAAGAGTATTTTAATTTAAAGGCTGTTGGAAATCAACAGGCATTAGAAGAGGCATTCCCTCCGTCTCCCTAAGCACCAGATGGACTCATCAAGAACAACTGTCTTTCCTTCACCTTCTCTGTTATCACAATATCTATTGCAGGAAAAAAGATAAGAATGCAAACAGACCTGACCCTAACCTTTTTTAAAATACTACCTGACTCTCAGATTAGTTCAATTTCCAAAGAGAATCAATTACAAGTCAATGTCCCCCCCACCTCGATCATTCCATCTCCCAAGCATCTATTCATCCTCCCTCCTGTAATGACAGCGCACTGCAACCTCAGACTCTTGGGCTCAAGCCCCTTAACAGAATCCCCTACATTCCTCATCCCCTCCCCTCTAAAATGAGGGCATGTAAGCTTCCAGACCTCACGGGGTATTGAGGAATCCTGTGAATCTCCCCATGTGAATGGCAAATACATTTACCATCTCTTTCTCTTTTTAAGCTGCCTTATTGTGAGTTGGTCTTTTAATGAACTTTCTAGGGGAAAGGGGGAATTTTTCCTTTTCCCCCACACACAACAAAAGATGGAAAGGATAATAAATACTATATACCCACTACCAGGAGTAAACAGACTTGAACATTTTGTTTATTCATTTTAGGTCTTTTCTATTTCTTCTTTTAAAAAATAAGATTTTATAAAGTGAAGCCTTCCCCCAATTTGAGATTCACATAGCTATTCTCACAGTGATTTCTTTTATAAATTGTTTTGATTTTAATTATGAGAAAGTCACAAATATTAAAAAAAGAATAGTTGTCAGGCGGCTCTTGCCTATAATCCTAGCACTTTGGAGACTGACTTGGGACAATGGCTTGAGCCCAGGAGTTTCAGGGTGTAGTGAGCTATGATGACGCCACTACATTTGAGCCCAACAGAGTGAGACCCTGTATTAAAAAATATATATATATAAAATAGTACAATAAATATTTATATACCCAGGGACTTGGTTATACATATGATATAACTTTGCCTTTGCTTTATTTATTCAAATCTTGTCGAAAAAAATTACAAACACATACGAAAGTAGGAAGAATAGTGTAATGAACTCCATGCATTCCTCACCCAGCTTTAACAATTATCAACTCATGGTTAATCTTATTTTCTATAATATAGTTAGAGATAATATAGATTCTATAAACCTACATGTTATGAGTACATTGCTCATCCATTCTGTATCTCTCTTTTTTTCTTTTTGTAGAGACAGAGTCTC
>CAUYON010064089.1:0-16427 GCA_963573935.1 Arctocebus calabarensis
CTTTCTCAACGCTGGGTTTGGTGCCTCAGGGGACCACCTCTCCACTTCAGCTGGCCACCTCTGGCTTACTCTCCTCTCACCGCTCCCGAGCCAGGAGAAGAGCACAGACCAGCGGCAGCCCATGCCCTGTCCACACCCCTCAAGAAAGTGTCCAAGAATCTGGACTCCATGGGGGACAGACCTCCAGACCTCAGGGTGAGAGTGCTAGGAAGAGAGTGCTAGGAGTTCCAACTTGCAGGTAGAGAATATATACAGTTTTATACAGATTTATGCCTGGCAGGAGAGTGCTGCGGCACCCTAGTAGGGGAAGGAAGTCCAGTTTTTAGAAGGTCTCTCCCATGGGGTAGAGTGGGAGGACATCTGAACTCTGCTTGCTTGTTTGTATGGAGGTATGGAGTATACTGCAAGCTGTTCTCTTGGGGGAAGGGACTCCCATCCGCTTGGTGATGTGCTCTGTACCTTTTCTTTGTATCCTTGGGGTTGCAGGTCACTCCAGGATGGTGGATGTGCATTCGATCTTGTCTCTTGGCTCAGCTCCAAACTGTTGGCTTTCTTGGTAAATTTCTGTCCTTTAACTCTCCTTCTGGACAGGAGCGTCTGCAGAAAGCTGGCTACAGACCGCCATCTTGGCTCCTCCCCAGCAAATTTCTATATCTTGTTCTTTATCCTTTTCCATGTTTTCTGATGCATTTTTATCATTTAAGGGATTATATTTTCTTCTTCTAATTCTTGGGGCCTATTTTTTCCTATTTTTGTCTGAGAATACTATGGATTAGCCCAAGCCCTGATTCTTCAGATGTGCAGCTCTCACACTATTGTGGCATCTTTCACTTACTTGCCACTATTTCTGGAAACAGCACTGAAAAATAAAGGACAGCCTGTGATGCCCTGGATGTTCAAGAACAGGGTTTCCCACTCTCACGCTGCCTCGGGGCCTGACTACGGATGCTATTCTTACGACCTTTGGGTAGACTTAGAACAGCAAGCCTTCCACCACCCCAGCCAAATCTTGATTTAAAAAAAATAATAATAAAGGACAATAAAAATAAAAGACAAAATTTTGCCCAAGAATATTTCATGTTATCTTTTTCTAGCTCTCCTTAAAATAAATCTTAGAGCAGGCGTTCTCAACGTCAGCACTATGGACACTTTGGGTAGGACGATTCTCAGGGGTGGGGCTGTCCAAGGCCTTAAGGGTGTTCTGCAGCAATCCTGGTCTCTGCCCACTAGGTGCCAGTAGCACCCCCACAGTACTGAAAACCAAAAGCATCTTTAGACATGGCCAAATGTCCTTTATCAGGAAAATCACCCCCAAATGAGCACCACTGCCCTATAGGTCTCAATCTATCATAACCTACTTAGTGATCGTGTTTTTTGGTTGTTGTTGTTGGTTCACAGGATTCAAAACTAAGCTCAAATCAATCTCCTGCAGGAAGCCTTTCCTGATAGCTCCCACAACTAGGTTGTTCCCTCATCAGTCCTCCTGTATTCTACACATTTCTCCATAACACAGTAAAACACATTTCTGGGTTTTTCTTACTTGATTGGCCAAACCACAAGTCCATTCCTAACAGTGCTTGTCCCATAATAGCTAACAAATTCATTCATTTATCTGAGATCGCCCCTCCTCCCAAGAAGCTTAAAATTGAGTAAATGAACCAAAGAAGTGCAAACAGTAAATAGAATTCTCTGTGACTCACACAATGGCATTTTACTCTCTGCCTGGAATGTAGCAAAGAATATTACATATAGTACATCCTTTCATTTAAATCTTTCCAATGGTCCTTGGAGGTAAATAGTTTAATACTGTTTTTATAGGTTAAAACATGACACATGGAGAAGCTGAGTAGCTTGCTCATGGTAGCACCAGGCATAGATCTGGAGGATTTGAACCCTGAATTATCTAGCTTACAAGTCAACACTTGTTATTAATATTAAAATATAGCATAAATACAGAGAAAGGGATAAAGCATAAATATCAATTTTTATGACAGAGGTATACCAAGGGCACCCTTGTTGGAAGTAGTCTGGACCGACTTCAGGCACTAAGGGGGTGCACTGTCTGTAGAAAACTTAAAAATAATAAAAAACTATCTAAAGTTGGTGCACTTTTAATTATCACTCTGGGTCAATATTTCCGAACAATGCGAGTAATAAAATACTCTTCCCTAAAAAAAAAATCTTGTATTGATTTAATTCTGAACAGCTGTGTGCTTACTACTGAGTTTTACATAGGAATAGGTGTGTATAGAATTACCACATTACTACTTTTGTTTTAATAAACTCTGGATTCAACACGAACGTCAATCCAGAGAATTCCCAGTCATAAAGCCCTAACACGTGAGGACAGGATACCAATATTCATCTCAAAAGCTATTTACTGTCACAGGCTGAACTGTGTCCCTGCCCAAAATTTAAATGTTGAATTGCTAATCCCCGGTACATCAGAATGTGACTATATTTGAAGACAGGGCTTTTCAAAAGGAAATTAATTTAAAATGAGGTCCCTAGGGTGACGTCTAATTCAATCTGACTAGCATCATGATGAGAGGTCAGGATACACAGAAGTGACACCAGGCAGGTGCACACAACAGAGCAAGGGCCTTATGAGGACATAGCCAGAAGGCAGCCAGCTGCAAGCCAAGGAGAGAGGTTTCAGAAGAAACCAGCCCTGGGGATGCCTTGATTTTGAACTGTTACCTATAGAACTGTGAGAAATTACATTTCTGTTATTAGGCCAACCACTATGTGGTATCTTCTTGAGCAAATCAATGGAATCATGGTTTCTAACCTTACAAGTTTGTTTTGGGTGCAGCTTGAGTCTCCAACATGTGACACTATATTCGAAAATAAGCAACAATCACACAGTAACTATAAAAATGAAGTTTTTTTTTTTTTATAGTTCAACTGAAAAACAGAACTTTAGTTATCTAATTGAATTCTTCTGACTACTTGGAGATTGTTAAAATGCAAAACGGTGAAACAGAGCAAACCCTAAAGGGAAATATTCATTGACTTTTACTCTCCTATTTTAGTGATTTGAAAACTAAAAATGAATCAAGAAAAATCTGAATTATTATGAGATGATTATATAATTATTACTAAAAATAATTTTGTCTATAGAAGAGAGGCTTATTAAAATATTATGTCTCTGGGATTCAAATATGCTAGGAATATAACTGTTCAATGAGTTGTCACAAAACAAACATTTGTGTAACCAGCACCAAAGTACAAGAAATAAAATGTTGCTAGTTTCTCAGGGATCTCCCAGGGACCCCTGTGACATATTCCCTCTCATTCTTTCCTAAATGCAACCAGTGTCTGTATTTCTAACCCAATAGTTAATTTTTTTCCCATTTGGACCTGATATTAATGAAAAGTTTAGAGAATTCTTTTATGTCTAGCTTCTTTTGAAGAGCATTATATATGTAAGATTCACACATGCTGTGGTGTGAGCAAGGTTATTCATTTCTATCACTGCATGAGATTCTGTTGTATGGATATAACACAGTGGATGCTATTGATGGATATTTGAGTAATTTTTGATTTAGAACTACTATCTAATACATATAGCATACTAAAATATGTGTTGATTCATTATTTATTTTATTGGTAAGACTTCCATTCAACAACAGGCTATGAGCAGTTATGTTTTCATAGAGTCAAAATGTATATATAGATTTTTGACTATGCGGTAAGAGTTCAAGAGTCAAGTTATTAGAATAATGCTTCTATGAACATTTTCATATTTGTTTCACATATACATGTTTTTCTATTGGAAATGAAATTGTTGAACTATAAAATATATATAGTTTAGATTAAAGCAATAAATAATGATCACTTTTCCAAAGTGTTCCTATTGCAAACATGTATATTTCTACTAGCAGTGTATGAGAGTTCTCACAGCTCTATCCTTACCAATGCTTTGTATTGCCATCTTTTCTAGTTCTAACTAGTTGGTGGGTCTATGATAATATCTCATTATGGTTTTTTTTTTTACTTTTTCTTTCTTTTTTAATTCAAAATATTACAGGGGTACAAATACTTTTGGTTGCATAGATTACATTTATAATGCTTAAATCACGGCTATTAGTGTGCACACCACTCAGATTATATTGACCATACATTTTAGGTAGGTTTCCACCCAATCCCTCCTCCCTATACCCCCTGTTTTGTTTCCATTAAGTTGTACATTCCTCAAGAACATGTATTGTTCCTCAGTTAGTGCCAACTTAATAGTGAGCACATGTGAGGATTGTTTTTCATTCTTTATATACTTCACTTAGGATGAAGTATATGCTATTCTATCCAAAGGGTTGCAAAAGGCATTAAGTCATCCTTCTTCAAGGCTGAGTAGTATTCCAAGGCACTACATTTTGTTAATCTACTCATGAATTAATAGTTACTTGTGTTGATTCCACATTTTTGCAATTATGAGTTGCTCTGCAAAAAGCATTCAAATACAGGTGTCTTTTTGATAAAATGACTTATTTTCCTTTGGGTAAATACCCAGTGGTAGGATTGCTGGATCATTTGATTTACTTTTAGTTCTTTGAAGTATCCCCGTACTATTTTCCATAAAGGTTGTACTAATCTGCAACTGCACCAACGGTCTGTAGTGATCCTTTCTTTCTGCATTCATGCCAACATTTATTACTTCTGGATTTTTTAATAAAGGTCATTTTAACTGGCACAAGGTGATATCTCATTGTGGTTTTAATTTACATTTTCCTCATTAGTAAGGTTGACCGTTTCTCATATGTTTGTTAGTGCTTTGTTCATCTTCTTTTGAAAAATCTTCTGTTCATGTCTTTTGCCCACTTGTGATTTTTTTTTCCCTTCTTATTTACTTGAACTCTTTGTAAATTATTGTTATTTACCTTTATCAGATGTATAGTTTGTCTACTTCCACTAACAGCTAGGGAAAATTTCCTCAGGTTGAGAAATGCACTTGCAACTTGTTTGGTGCCACTTTTCTTCCCTGAAACTGTGGCATGTCCAAGGACTAACCATGTGAGCTGGCCATGGTGGCACTTGCGCAGGGCTAGGGCTGGGGCTCAGGCATGGGAGGTTTCATTTCACTCCTTTGTGGATCACTGAACGCTGTGTCCATCCTGCAGGCTGGAGCCCTTGAGTTTGCTAGCATCACCCATTTACTCTTCTTTCCTTGGGATCTGTGGGTTTACAGTCTGCTTCTAGTCTGCCATTTTTTTCTCTCATGATGATTTTAATTTCTATTTCCCTGAAAAAGTAAGACCTTTTTTTTCAAATGGTTAATGGTCATCAGATTGCCCAGTTTTATGAAACAGCTAATTGCACCCTTTGCTTATTTTTCTGATTGGTCTGTCTTTCTGCTAAGAAGGGGGATCAGTTAGTTCATGCTGTAATTGTGGTTAATATGTGCTTTTTGAGGTATAGATTATTGAATGCATGGAACTAGAACTCAGGAACAAGATCTAAACTACAGTGGTAACACGCATGCAGAATTCAGTCCCTAATAATTGGTAGTTTATTAGAAACCCAATAGAACATATTGCTTTTCTTAATCCAGCTACATATCATGTGGCAATGCCAGCAGCAGCTCTGTAGCCCAGGCTCACAGTGGGTTGCACTGGAGACTCATTTAAACATAATGACATAGTAATCTCTATAAACCTGGGACAATTATCAGCATAATTTAGAGACTGTTAATAAGCCAATGTTCCATCAAAATTTATTACTCTCTCAAGGCCACCCTTGCCCTGAAGGTGGACAACCAACTAATGACTTGTAAAATGGCATTTTTAAACTAGAAAAACCACATTAAACATGATTTACAATGAAATTACTGACATCAGAAACTAGACTTTGTGCTTAGCTACTATGAGGCTAAGGCCTTTAAGAAAATGTTAATGGGATGCAAATATTCCCTTTATTTTGTTTTCAGTCACAGGATGCAAAGTCTTAACAGATAAGTCTTATACCATGTATCAGAAAGGATTTCCTAGATGTCAAACAATAAAATCAAATCTTTTCCTGAGTGTTAAGAATAATTCAAATTCCTCCATATTTCCAGTTAAAGAAAATAAATAAAATCTAATCATTCCAAATTCTTATTACTTTCAAAAATTTGTTTCTTAGGATGGAAGAATTTTTAATATGATGGAACAAAAGAGTGCTGTTATTATAGATTGTATTCTCCCCCACCTCCTTACACACAAATACTATACACACAGGCTCTACACAAAATGAATGTGGGATACATAAATTATCAATGTTAACCTAATTATAGTGACATCTTCTCTGTTTAACTATCAAGCAGTTGGAAAATTCTAAAGAAGGATTTAATATATTCTGAATTTAAGTACATATTTTGATAAGTATGCTTACAGGCTTACACAAAGACTTCATAAATTTTCAATACTTCTAACTGATTTAGGGAAACCATATGATATAGAAAGAAACATTATGATACATGGAGAATCATCTTTGTTGGATTCACAAGCAGCTGCATGATTTTCAAACGGAACAACCTGAAATAACTCAGGGAAATTACCCAGAATTTCCTTAATAAATAATAAAATAAAGGTAAAATTTTCTGCTGTGAAAAGATACTGTGGCTATCAAGTAAACTATGTTTCTGAAAATGCTTTCTCAAGTAAGTGTTATAAGAATCCAATTATTTTGTCTCCACTATCAATATAGGCCAAATTTTGCTAGGATTTTTTCAATACCTTTCCACCCCTAAAAGGACTTTCAAGATTCAGCTCATATATGCCCACCTCTCTTTATCCTTTCCTGTCACTTAAAGGGACAGTTAAGTTGCTACCTCCTCCATTTTTCCATAGGATGTAAAATATCACTATTACTAATATGACCCTTGGTTTATTATAATAGTGGTAAAATTTGTAATAGCAGTAGTAATAATTGCCACTTATTAAGTCCATCTAAGGCAATGTGTCTTGTACAAATTGAAGCCTTATAACAACTTGATAAGGTGTATTTCTACATAAGGAAGTAAGTTGGAGAAAGATTTCCAAATATATCCAGGGTCCACTGTTCTTTTTTTATTTCAGACTAATATGAGGGTACCAATGTTTAGAGTACATTGTTTCCATTTCTGAGGTAAAGTTCAAGTTGTAATTGAGCCCTTCACCCAGGAGGTGTGCTGGACACCCTGACATAGTGCACATTAGGTGACATCCCGTCCCTGCCAATTGCCCTCCCTCCTGTCCCCTCCCCTCTCCTTCTTCTCTCCTCCCCCTTGCCACATTAGTGTTCTTTCTTTCACGCTATTTATAGTATATTGGATTAGAATTACTATTGAGTAAATTTGATTTTTTTTTCATTCCTCAGATACTTTACTAAGAAGAATGTGTTTCTACTCCGTCTAGGTGAACACAAAAGATGTAAATTCTCTGTCTTTTCTTATGGTTAAATAGTACTCCATGCTACACATATACCACAGTTTGTTAATCCATTCATGGGTTGATTGACATTTGGGTAACTTCCACATTTTGGCAATCGTAAACTGAGCTGCAATAAACATTCTGGTGCAAATGTCCTTGTGGCAAAATGATTTTTGGTCTTCTGGGTAGATACCTAGTAAAGGTATTGCAGGGATTGTAGGATCAAATGGAAGGTGGACTTTTAGCTCTTTGAGAATTCTCCATACTTCTTTCCATAGAGGTTGTATTAGTTTGCAGTCCAGGTTCCACAACTTTTAACCTCATGTAACAGTTTGCTACTGATGTATACCAATCTATTACATTTAGAAGCTTAAACAACAACCAGTGTTTTAGTTTAGGATTCGGTTGATTGAAAACTTTGATTATACTTAGCTGGAAGGTTCTTCTCATTTCAGGTAGTTTCATAAATCTCTGATAAACAAACTCCATCTGCTTCTGGGAATTGTCTGGCTGTTAGTTGAGCCACCTGGGCTTCTCTCCACATGTCTTATCCTGCAAGTGTCCAGGCATGTTCACAAAATCTTGATAGAGGACTTAAATGCACAGGAAAGGGAGAAGCCAAGCAGAAGGATGTAGGATTTTTGAGACATGGCCTTAGAACTAGCACCCTGTACTGCTACTATATCCCGTGACCTGAAGAAATCCATTCAGCCCAGAGTCAGAATGGGAAGGGACTAGAAAAGACAAAAAATGGATTCAGAAAAAAATATTAATTAGGACCACCAATTCAATTAATCTACCATGGCCATACTGTTTTTCTAATTGTTGATATTTTTGTCTTATTTATATATCATGTGTAAAGTTTGATATCACCTCGGGAGCAGGGACCAAGTTATAGGATCCCAGCACTTAACTCCTTGTCTGAGCATTTATTTCATTTTGTGTGCAAAAGAGAGACTACAGCACTTGATCCACTTATAAGGTTAATTGAAGAAGATACTTGCAGATTAATTCATTTGATGAGCATTTACTGAGCTACTAGTGTGTACTCAGTAAATCTTTTTAAACATGACTTCTAAATTACATGCAAAAGTATGATGGCATTTATTAAACAGCTAAAAAATAAATTTCTAAGCTTAGAGTTTATATATCTGTTTAAAAAAATTATCTTGGGTATTGTTCAAATCTTCACAGCATAGTTATTTAAATTCTAAGACATTCAAGGAAGCTTTGTTTCACTACATTAAGCATCAGTCATGAAAATCTATGAGAAAATATTAATAAAAAGATTTACTATTAATGATATTTTGTTGCCATCTCTTATTCAAAATCAACTAAACCATATGGAAAAATTCTAAATTAATATGATAAGATAGTAATATCAGTCTATAAATGTACTTTATAAGAAATCTTTCATAATCTCTAGAGCTAATGCTGGAATTCAAAGATTTAGTAGTCAGCAAGGGAATTATTATTGTGAGAGACACTAAAATATTTTCATATTAAAATAGATATTGAAGAGTACATAAGTTACACACACATTTAGTAATATGATACTCTGATATAACAAGAAAGATAAATTTGGTCTTTGTTTCTCATTCTTGAAACAGAGCTCCTAAATCCTTTGAAAATTTCTGGGTGAAAAAACGTCTTACATCCTAAGGAGATGGCCCTTGGTGGGCTGCAGGATTCATGCTGGTGACCAGAAAGCCAGGATTAGAACGGGGTTTTTTCCATTTTTTTGCTTTTCTTCCTTTTTTTTTTTTGGACGGAATACCACTATGTTGCCTTTAGTAGAGTGCTGTGGTGTCACAGTCACAGCTAACTCAAACTCTTGGGCTTAAGTGATTCTCTTGCCTCAGCCTCTCAAGTAGCTGGAACTACAAGCACCCATCACAAAGCCTCACTAATTTTTGTTGCAGTTGTCATTGTTGTTTAGCTGGCCCAGGCCGGGTTCGAACCCACCATGCTTGGTGTATGTGACTGGTGCCATAACCACTGCACTACGGGCGCCGAGCTGAATTAGAAGTTTTGAACCCAACCTCCAACCTCTGGGAAGGCGAAAGGAACTGGAGATTGAGTTGATAACTAAGCATGCCTACAACATATTGAAACCATCTCCCTAAAAGATGAAGTTCAGAGAGCTTCCAGGTTGGCAAACACATCCACATTCCAGGATAGTGACACGTCTCAACTCCACAGGGACAGATTCTCCCCCACTTGGGATCTATCCAGACCTTTCCCTATGTATCTATTCATTTGGTTGTCCAGCTATATCCTTTGTAATACTGTCTATAATAAACCAGTAAACCTAAGTAAGTGTTTCTCTGAATTCCATGGGCCATTGTAGCAAATGACCAAACCTGAGGAGGAGATCCTGGAAAAACCAATTTGTAGCCACATTGAACAGAATTTGTGGGTAACCCAGGAACTCATTACTTATGACTAGAGTTTGAAGCTGGGGGTTGTCCTGTGGAACTGAGCCTTGTCTGAGGGGTCTGCACTAAGTCCAGTTAGTGTCCGAATTGAATTGAATTGCAGAATATCCAGCTAATATTGGAGAATTGATCTAGTTAATATGAGGGAAAAACACACACCTCTGATCACAGTGTTCTGAGTATGTGTGTAGCTCACTTGGACAAACTGTTGGCTTTTCTGAGATCCTACACAGCACAGAACATCATTAGACACATGCTGTAGAGAACACCGGGCATTTTTTCCAACTGGAAGATTAGATGGAGAGTAATAAGATGTGCACATTTAACTTCAGTGAAATAATCAGTAACCACCAAATACACACAAGATATTTTCTGCAAGGAATAATTCACTTTGCAACATTTACCCACTAGTATTTGCACCCAGCTTCTGAGTCCTTAAAATGTAAATATGGCAACAAGCTTGGACAGGGACATTGTGAGAGACAGATTTTTCAAATACATGAACACAAATCGTACTGCCAAAATACCCCTCCAAGTATTCAAAGAGCATGCAGCATTCACTCAATCAACCGAAATACTTTGAGTATTCTATTCTTTAAAAAGACTAAAATACATGGCTTAAAAATCTTGAACGTAATTTTTGCTTCTATCGTGGTTACTCTTAATGTACATTAATACAGGAAGCTCTCACTTAAGTCTCCATCTAACCCACAATATTTTGTTTATAACATCAGAAGTTTGCCTTTCATCTGAAGACTATCCCTCCCTGATTAAATAGAAAATAATATTATTATTAACTTCAGATCTTGTGATAGACATTAACCTCTTTCATTTCATTATCATTCATTAGCAACACCTCCCCCTTTACCCATGTTCTTACTATTCCATGTTTCCTCCTGTGTTTGGTGTGCTCTCCTGGGTTGTTTCCTTGGTGTTTAACAACAGAAGTGGCATTTAGTGACCTACTCTGGTGTTGACATTCAGTTACTGCTTCCATTAAAGACAGACTAATTAGAGTGGGCCATGTGTTGAGCCAGAATTAATGAAAGAGAGTGCAAGAATAAAAGCAGGGCTTTGATTGTCTGTAGCTCTAATATACACGTGCAGCCTCACATTGTGTAAGTCTAGGTTATGATTATTGACCTAGTTATGCATTAGTAGTTCTTTTGTGTCACTACTAGATCTATTTTAATCAATGCTGTGCATGTGTGTGCATGTGTGCATATATGTGTGCTAGTTTGTTTGATTTCTCCTTTGAAAAGAATTTTATACACACAAACATGACAAGACTTTATTAGTGGAAAGCACAAACAATGCTAAGATCAAGGTAACATCATATTACTTACTACCAGAGTCCTTATTTTTATTCAATTCATCCAATTTTAAAAAACACTTAAATTTCTTTAACTTCCACAAGTCTTTTGAGGAATAAAAATGCTTGACAGGGTCCTTCCTATCTTCCCTACCCTATCTCTACTCTGACCTTATATATGACGTCAATTCATGGAACATGCTTAGCCAGTGCCTTACATGCCTATCAGACATTAAGAGGTCCACCTTTGTAGAGATGCATTCGCTCAAGAATTAAAGAACATTTCTCATGCCCTACACATTTCTTTTCTTGTATGCTTATACTTTCTGTGTGATGATCTCTCCATCCTTTGGACATCAGCATACTAAAGGCCACATCATAAAATGACTTATACAAAGGAGAGGATCAATGAACACTTAAAAGAGAATTTGAAAATTAAATTAACCTAAAGAATACACTGTTTTGAAAGAAGAAAGATAAAAGTGTATTAAGATTTAAGGTACCCCTAAAGGTTTAATATTCATAAGAATCATGCAAACCACTTCTTATACTGCATATTTTTGACTCAGTAGCTCTGAAGGGGGGTCTAGGATTTTGCAGTTTCAGCAAACTCCTAAGTGATGCTGCTACTGGTCTACTAACCTATTTGGATCACCAATGTGCTACAAGTTTTGCTAGCATGGTCAAATAGATTGACAAATTAATTTCTCTTTCTTCCCCCCCTCTTCTATGGCTTTATTGTAAAGAAGCATTATACTTCCAAATGAAGCACAAGAATATCACAATCATTCCCAACTCCTAGAGTGAGGTTCCTGAAGTTTCAAGTTTTCATATATAATAGGAAAGCTTACAGGCCTAAATTAATATAGAGTAAAGAGAGAAAGATTAAAATTCAATAAATTATTTATCTTTATATCTTTCTTATAGTCATTAAAAGAAAAAAGGACAGCAAACAAAATAGTAAAGAAATTATATCCACATATCTTAATTAGTAATAATGACCCATATAAAATTAGTTCTACTTATTTTTACCTCAAGAGGACTTCAGGTGCTGTTGATAATGTTTTATAATTAGGTGATGGTGTCACTAAGGAAGGCAGAGAGGTGGAAATTCATTAAGACAATGAGTCCTTGGAAATCTCTACTTCCTCTCATTCATGGACCTACAGCTCTTTGGGAACCTGGTGCTTCTTCACACCTCTGAATGGTGATCTAATTGACTCTCTGTGAAGGTCTCTGTGAACCTCTTTACAGACTGCGTCAAATCACTCCAAGGTGGAGAATTTGATAACGCTTTGCTTATGAATTTACATAAAGCATTAGGCTTTCAGTATAGGGCCATAATGAACTGATTCTCACTGAGGGCTTTGCTTCCTTGGCATGCATCAGAACTTGGCCAAAAGAAATTCTGCAAGATGAAGCAAGTATACAGATGTTCTGTGCTCATACTTTCTATAGCACAGGCCTGTTCTACCATCAGTTCCAGGAGGATAGCAACATGTGCATGTCAATTTCCTATTACTAAGGAGAAGTTCTTTCTGCTTTTAGATGTCCAGTTCTCTATAGATCTCTATAGCTATCAAGTCTTTGTCAGATTTGTAACATGCGAATATCTTTTCCCATCTGAAGGTCATTTATTTGCTTTAATTGTTGTGTCCTTAGCTGTGCAGAAGCTTTTCAGCTTAATTAAGTCCCATTTGTTTGTTTTTGTTATTGTTATTGTCACTGAAGTCTTCCTCATAAAACCTTTCCCCAGGCCAACATCCTCAAGAATTTCCCCAGACTATATTCTAGGATGCTTATCATTCCATTTCATAGATTTAAATCTTTTATCCATATTTAGCTAACTTTTTAAAGTGGTAAAAGGTGTGGGTTCAGTTTCTGTGTTTTACATGTGTTTATCTAGTATACCCAGCACCATTTATTAAATAGGGTTATGCTGTTGTTTCATTTATCAAATATCATGATGACTATAGGACACTGGTTTCACTGCTTAGGTTCTCTATTTGGTTCATATGTTTATGTCTCTATTTTCATGCCAATACCATGCTGTTTTCATCACTGTGGCCTTGTAATATAACCTCAAGTCTAATAGAGTGATGTCTCTGGCTTTGTTTTTATTACTAAACATTGTCTTGTCTACATAGGGTATTTTCTGATTCATATGAAATGAGAACTATTTTTCACATTTCTTCAAAGTCTGATGTTGGTATTTTAATGGGGATTGCATTAAATCTGTAGATTGATTTGGGTAGTATAGACATTTTAACAATGTTGATTCTTCCCAACCAAGAGAATGGTATGTTCTTCCATTCGTTAATGTCCTCTGCTATTTCTTCTCTTAGGATTTTGTAATTCTACTTATAGAGATCTTTCACCTCCTTTGTTAGGGATATTCCTAGGTATTTTATTTTCTATGAAGACACTGTGAAGTAAATTGTATCTTTGGTTATGTTTTCAACTTGGCTGTTATTGGCATATACAAATGCTGCTACTGTATAGACATCTATTTTATACCCTAAAACATTACTGTATTTCTTGATCACTTCCAGGAGTTTTGTGGTTGAGTCTCTGGATTTTCTAAGTATAAGATCATATCATTGGCAAAGAGAGAGAGTTTGACCTCCTCCTCCAATATGTGGATGCCCTTTATATCCTTCTTTTGCCTGATTGCATTGCCTTGAACTTCCAAAACTGTGTTGAATAGTAATGGTGATAAATGACAACCTTGTCTGAATCCAGTTTTAAGTGAAAAACATTTCAGTTTTACTCCAATCAGGGTGATATTATCTGTGTGTTTGTCATAGATGGCTTCAATCAGTTTAAAAGTTTGCCACTTATATTATATTCTTAATTGCTCTTGTCAGAAAAGGATGTTGAATTATATCAAATGCTTTTTCTGAATCTATAGAGAGGATCATATGACCTTTGTTTTTGCTTCTCTTCATATGATGAATCACATTTATGGATTTGAAAGTGTTAAAGCAGCCTTTCATCCCAGGGATGAAGACTACATGATCATGATGCATACTTTTTTAATACATAGCTGTAATATATGGATAAAATTTTATATTGGATATATATTTTATCCAATATATATGGATATTTGGATAAAATTTTATTGAGCTTTTTTGCATCAACATTCATTAGTAAAATTGGCCAGTAGTTCTCCTTTTTAGTTGAGTCCTTTCCTGATTTTGGTAACAGGTGAGGTTTGTTTCATAGAACATGTTGAGAAAGATTCCTTCTTTCTCAATACTTAAGAATAGTATCTGTAGAATAGGTAGAAGCTCTTCTTTGGTTTGATAGAATTCTGGTGTGACCATCTAGTCCAGGGATTTTTTGTTGTTGGAAGATCTTTTGATCTTAGTGCTTGATATTGGTCTGATCAAGAGATCAATTTCTTTTTTAAGATGGCAGCCGAGTAACAGCTTCCTTGCAACTGAGCACAGTGAGACTGGGGAGAGAAGAATTCAGGCATCTCTGGCTGGTGAGATCTGCCCAGAAACATCCCTTTGAGGACACAAGGAGACAGAGGGAGACTTCTGGACCCCCTGAGGAAGGCAAAAGCAGTGGAGATCTGGCAAGTGCTTGCATGTGTTTGTTCGGTCTAATCCTGCCAGCAGCTGTGGCTACAGCAGCAGTGAGATTGGAAACTGGAAAGGCCTTACCTGTGAGGTGTTTGGGTTTTTTTTTGGACATGGCACTCAGTTGAACTGCCTTGGGAGAACTGGGGCAAGACTGTGGGGGTCTTTGAGTGTTGTCTGGGGCTCCAGACTGAGCCACCAAGCCAGACGGAGCTACCAGTGTTTGGTTGTGGGCTGTGTGGAGCCATCATAGGAGAACTGCCCTGGAAAGCTCCACCCTCAGGGTCACAGAACAAGCATTGGGTGGGAGCGAGTAATCTAGTGACTGAGCAGCCTAAAGGCGGGGACTGAGACACCTCACAGCCTTAGCCCTCAGGGGCATAGGGTGAAACTGGTTTTGGCACACTGGGTAAGTGGATAGCCACTTAAGGAGTGATTCCAGTGACAAGCGCTTTCCTGGGAAAGCTTCTGCTTAGCCCAATTAGCAATTTAAACTGCCTTCTAAATAGGCTGAGGAGGATTTAAGCTCTCCACCCTGCAGGGTTTGAGAAATCATTAGAGGCCTCCAGTCTCCATTTTATTCAGCCGTATCAACATTGTGATTAACATGTCATACACCAGAAGATCACCTCTTACCCAGACAATATCACCAAGATATATATACTCCTTTCTTTCTTGGTTTTGTTTTGTTTTGTGGGGGGGTTTTTTGTTGTTGTTTGTTTGTTTGTTTTTGTTATTGTTGTTTTGTTTTTAATTTCAACATGTTCCTTAAAGATTTTTCTTTTCTTTTTTTATTGCTTTATTTTTCTAGTTTATATATAATTTTACATTGTTGCCTTTTTCAACAATTAGACTTCAATTTTGCTAGTGTTTCTATCCATAGTAATTATTTTTCCCCCAATCTTATCCTGTTACATTTTCAGTTTGCTTGCTTTGATTTGATTTATTGCATTTTTGTCTTCCCTCTCTACTTGGTCGAGGTAGACAAACAGGCTGGCAAAGAGCTGCTGACCTAATCACCCAACCAGGCACCCCCAGAGGTTGGGGACTCTTAAGGTTGGGTCAAAGTACCCTACTGTTCACCTATATTGCTCCCATCCCCCTCTTTCTGTGCCTTTCTACCTTTGGTAGAAAGTTGCTTCTATCCACCCCTTCTCCTTCCTCCTTTTTCTTTTCTTTTCTTTCTTTTATTTTTTTTTTCTCTCTTTCTTTCTATTTTCCCTTCTTGCTCTTCAATCCTTTCATCCTCTGGTCCTGTACCAAAAGGACTCATCGAAACCCTAGTCCAGAATCTTGGCAATTTAAAGAGCAAGAGGAAGTGAAAAGACAATTAGGACAAGGAAACAGAAAAAAGAAATCATGAGGAACAATCAGCAGAAAACTCCTGGCATCATGAAAAAACGGTCCAGGGCAACCCTCGCAAGGGCCTGTGAGGTAGATACTGTAGAGGATTCCACCTATAAGGAAATGTTAGAAATGTCAGAAAGGGAATTTAGAATACAGATGATGAAAACATTCAAGGAAATGAAGGAAGAAATGAAGGAAAATGCTGATAAAGCCGAAAAAGAAATCCAAAACCAGAATCAATTAAGAGAAGAATATAAAAAGGATATGGCAGAGATGAGGGAAATGAAGCAGTCAATTAGGGAACTTAAAGATGCAGTAGAAAGTATCAACAACAGATTAGACCATGCAGAAGAAA
>CAUYON010064095.1:0-12086 GCA_963573935.1 Arctocebus calabarensis
GAAGCCTCAGGCTGTCTCTCTGTGTCCCCAAAGGGAAGTTTCTGGGCAGATTCCGCCTGGCAGAGATGCCTGAAGTCCTCTCTCCCCAGTCTCACTGTGCCCAGCCGCAAGGAAGCTGTTACTCGTCCGCCATCTTGCTCCGCCCCTCCTCTTTCTTTTTTTTTTTTTTTTTCACTTTATCACCCTCCGTAGAGTGATGTAATATCACAGCTCACAGCAACTTCCAACTCCTGGGCTTAGACGATTTTCTTGCCTCAGCCTCCCAAGTATCTGGGACTGTAGGCACCCGCCTGAACACCCAACTATTTTTTCTGTTGCAGTTTGGCCAGGGCTGGGTCCAAACCCGCCACCCTTCACATATAGGGCTGCTGCCCTACTCACTGAGTCACAGGTGCCTCCCTCTTTTTCTTTCCTAATCACCTCTTTTTCACATACTTAAAAAATAATTGTGTAGGCACCATGAACTCTGTGCAGTGCTATGCAACGTTGTGGTCATGGATGGATTCAGGATGAGATAAGGACATGAAATTACAGAAGACATGGCTTCTGACTGCAGAGAATTAAGATTTCATTGGGAAATACATGTATGTAAACAAATATAAAAATACAGTTATAGTGCAGCTACACAGAACAAACCAACCAACAAAAGATACTTAAAAATCCTAGGACAGTACAATTACAGGCATCTCCATGCTTGAGAGAGGAACTGGAACCTTGACAGAACAGAGAGACAACAGGTGGATGGAAGATAAAAGCAAAATCTTCATATACAAAAAAAAAGTGTTTTTTTTTTTAATATCTAAAAAAAAAAAGGCTAGAGCTTTGGCTGTAAAAGATCTTTCTTATTTTGAAAGACTTCTAGATTTAGGGAAGCATTCTAAAGTTAGTGCAGACCTTTCTCTTATTATTTCACACACATTCTTTTAAAGTTAACATCTTATATATTTATGGTACATTTATTAAAATAAATTAATAATGCAATACCTCTAACCATACTACATACTTTATTTGAATTTGCCTTTCTTTACTAATGTGCTTTGTCTGTGTAAATGCAGTCTCGGATACTCTGTGGCCTTTGGCCATCATGTCTTCCCAGCCTGCTCTGTCTGTAATAATTTCTCAACCTATCCTTGTTTTTCACAACCTTGCACTCCTTAAATATAATGGCCTCAATTTGGGTTTGCCTGATGTTTTCTGATTTTTAGAGCAGGGCAATGAATTCGGATGCTCAACAGAACAGAGGTGAAATGCCCTTGTCACTGTATCACACGAAGAAATTCGTGTCATCAGTATGAGCTTTCCCTGGAGGTGCTATCCAGGGTCACAGGGTAAGGTGGTGCCTCGCAGGTTTCTCCACTTTCCGCTTTCCATATGCACTTTGTTAAAAGCGAGTCACTGACTCCTCTCAGTCTATACTCAAAGGAGAGGGAATTATTTACGCTTCACCTGCTGGAGAGAAGAATATCAAAGAATATGTGGATCTAACTTAATGGCATTAGAGGAATTAATAAATATATTAGAGCAAACAACTTGAGTCTACCTATCTATTGTGTTTCTCTTCACTGTTTCACACGCTAATTTTAAGCATTGTTCAATGCATCTTTACTGCAGCAAGTATGACTGTGATGTTCAAATGGTGATTTTTCTGTCTCCCTTATTCCTTTTGCATTTATTTGGAATTCTTTCTAAGGGAGGGTTTGTCCCTTAAGAAAGTGTTGTTCCCCATGTACTTATGCAATTGTTTATTTATATTAGCATGAATTTGAGGGTATTTGGGGTATCATGATCCAGCACTGCCATCGTTTATTTTTTTGTACAATTTGTTTCGTCTTTGGCATCAGGTGCTATTTTAGATTGCCTCCTGTTTCCTTTTGCAGCACATTTCCATATATGTGTAGATACATATACACACACATATGTAATATAGACACACATACATACACATATATACACACACCTATGTCTACACACCCATGTATACCCACATATATATGCACACACACATACATGTTTATATATATATATATTTATCACATCTTTACTTTCTAGCAATACATATCTTATTTTATATTTTTCCTGTACCACCTTTAAAATCTGCCATTTCTCTAGTAGGAAGTTTTGGTTCTATTTATTAGAGGATAACATTTAGTAAATAATATCATAGCCCTAGATGTGCTCATTGCTACCGGGATGTTACTGCCTTTAGGACTTCTGTAGATGGAGCTAGCATATACATGTAAACATACTAACCCATGTATACCCATATAACCATTTGCATTTCTCTCTATATATTTTTGTATTCATATACAGAGGGATATGTACAGAGAAAATACATCATGCAGATAGATATCTGGGGAAGAACATTTCTGGTCATGGAGGTGCAAGTCTAGTGCCAAAAGGTGAGAGCATGCTTGGCATTTTCAAGATACAGCAGGGAGGTTAAGGCATGTGAAGCTGAGCATTAGGAAAAAATAGAGAAGTGATAAGAGATAAAGATTGAGAGGTATAAAGAAGAAAGCTAAGATTATTCATACATAAGTGACTTTCTAGAAGTAATTTGGCTTTTACTGTGAGAGATACTTGAAGACATTAGAGGCATTTTAATAGATAGGTGACAGGATCTAATTTTTAAAAATAAACCCCACCATGTTCCATGATAGAGATGGTAGAGGTATAGTTAGGAGGCTATTACCAGATTATTACCTAGCGATCAAGGCAAGTAATGCCCTGACGTGGAAAGCTTACTAGATCAACCAATGACTGAGACAAAACTAGATAAGAATCAACAGAGAACTGAACATGTTTGGAATTGTCCATACAGAGTAAGCACATGGTGGGGGAGAGAGTAAAGGGGAAATAAGAACAGAATATCATAAGCACATAAATCTAGGAGTCAGCATGAAAACTCAATGCTTACACATAGGGGCTGTGAGAAGGAAGAACTGAAAGAGAAAAACTAGGGCAAATTTTGCTGCACAGAAAACTAAAATTAGGTAAGAAAAACTTTAGCATGACTACCATTTCAGAAAATCCACACACTTTAATTAAAATTGATGGACATTCATGCTCACTAACATGGCTGCAGTCAGGTCCATCTGTCAGGGAGGCACAACTGCCATCTAGAAGAATTATGCCAGATTCACAGGCCATGGGCACCAGCCCAAAATAGATTGAAGATTGTTTTGATGAGGTAGAAATATACCAGAAATAGTACAGCTGTTCCTGAAACATTCCACATTCAGTTTTGCGGAAGTTTAGAATTTTACAGAAAAAATTTAAACCATGCATAATTCATTCTGAACTGTTCAAATCTCTCAAGACCTGTAGAAACTGATAAACAGTCTTGGTCTTAGCTATTTCCACTAAGCCATATCATTTTAAGAAATGCTTATTTTTTTCATCATTTTGTACCATACAATATACAAACATTTCCATTTTATGTTTCTTTTCTACTTTGTTGAAGTCCTCTGTCTTTGACCTAGTAGAAATAAAGAAGTCGAGAAGAGCTCCGTGTAGCAACAAGGTAGGTGTCTGTGTATATATATGCATATATATATACATTATATGTATGTTTTTAATATATAATTTTATACATTATATATATGTTTTACCTCATAATTCAAAATTGATTATTGTTTTATTTTAGAGAATTCTCTAATGACAATTGCAAGCTAGTTACAGGTATCCTATAGTGTTTTGTTTTAATCTGGTGATTTAAAACAAGTGGGCTGATTTTGGTGTTTATAATGTAGTGTCATGTAAACTATTTTTCTATCTCTATCTCTTTTGTAGCGTATTTGGAGAGGAAGTTTGCCTCATGCCCTTTCTGAACTGCCCACTGGGTAGCAGCACTGCCTCGCCTTATCTACTGCTCTTACGTTTTTCTTGAGCCATTGTTCAAGCCACTGCAATTCCCTACTAAAGTTCTCCTGTTTCATGTTACTGAAACTACTCAAAACTCAAAGCTAGGCTTATTTACGTTTATCAATCCATCTTTTAATTTGCCCAATTCAAGATATATATAAGTGCAAATTCTGAGGTTAAATGGTTGACTATAAATGTAGCCGATGAAACTTAACACTGAAAGTTGGGAGCTCACAGTAAAGGAGCATCACTCCTGCCCTAAGGAGTTATCATGTTGCACAGATTCCTGTGGGTATAGCTCAGTTTCTAGTCTTGGCTTGCTTCCCTTTCTCCAGGTTTGCTTCCTTCTTTGATTCAACTTTACTCTGGCCACCACCCACCGGCATCTCTCTCTCCAGACTCTACCTTACTTCTGTTAGGGAAATCGGGGGGAGGGTAATTCCCATAATTGGCTTTTCTGATTAAAAGAAATGATGGTTTTAATAAGCTGGTAATACAGGAGTTGAAAAGTGTTCTTAGACTTGCAATATTGTAAAAGCACATCTGCAGAGACTGACTGATGGGTTGAATGAGAACTGTGGGAGAAAGATCACATGTTAAGAATATAACCCCAAAGCTCATGTTTCATTGTTACTTTCCCTGAAAACCTGGAGGTCAGTTACAGAAAGAGAAAAAGTGTGAGGAATAAGTGTCAACAGGACCTAGTGTGGTGAAGGGAGTGTTGTCTAGACAAGTTTCACTTTGTAAAAGCCTGTTAGACCTCTTCATGGAGATGTCAAACTTGCTGCTGGAAAACTGAGTTTGGAGACACATCGAGGGTGTGTAGTTTAACCGTCTTAGAGATTGTATGTATTACGGTCTCAAGACAGATAACATAAATATTCCAAAACTGTAGAATTCATTCATTCATTCTGGTAATTCGAGAAATTGGTGTTTTTTTTTTTTTAGGTATGTAATACTTGAATCACAATGCTCATGATCTTTGAGCAATTCTTCCCAGAAGTTCATCATAATGAACGATGAAAACCAATTTAAGAAATAAAGTACAGGCACACATCCTTCCCTTGTATCGTTAGCTACATTACAAAGTCACGCAACATGATAGTATTACCAGTAAGTAAATAAAGCCAGTCAAATGAAAGGTATTTATTACAAGTTACTAAGAGCAGAAAGCATTTAGATAACCACCTATTCAAATACAATCTATTGGCCAGTTTCTCATTATCTCTCCAGCATCATCTTCTTTTGTTTGAATCATCCTTATCAGTGTACAAATATGCTGTAATATCTCCTACCTTTTATAAAAACCCTTATAAGCTACCCTCATCCCTCAGCGACCATGCTATTTCTATTCACCATTTGGTAAACCTACTTGAAAGGGCTCTTTATCCTCATTGGCTTCTTTTCCCTTTCTCCCTGAAACAGCGGTGTGATGTGCTTGTGTGTCATGCTAAAGTGCTTCTGCAGCAAACCTGGCAGTCCTTTAAATTGTTCATACAGAGATTGGCTTCTTCAACAAGATTCTTTGTTTTAGCCATCTTAATTAATGCTTTCCTCTATATTGAATATGTTAGCAAGTTAATATAATCCTATTGTTAGAAGGGTGAAAGTTCGCAGGCACTTTTCCCCTTTTTAATTATTCCCCATCATTACAGAACTTAAGTAAAATTAGAAGTGCTCAAACTGCCTGAACTGTTATATTTTTAGGTGTGGATAATAAAATGCTTACATTTCATAACATTAGGATTATTATAATTAGTGGAACATGTGTTCTGAAACATAAGGGAATAAAATATAATGAAGAAAATATTATTAATGCTTGAGGAGCTCCCAGCTCTTTGAAAAAATTGGCGATAGAAATTCTCATTGGGGATAATCATTTTTTGAGTAATCATCATGTTAATAATCCATCTATTGTTCAAAGATCACTTGTTGACTAGTGTTTCCTTGTTTATTGATTGAAAATAAAATAAATCCTTTGCATAAAACATCTCTTCCTGAGTCTTTTACAGTCCTTTGGAAAAAAGTAAATTTCTCAGCTAATAACACATTGTTCAAATGCTGCTTTGATATTTTCTGATATTTGGAGGGGCAAATTGATAGACAATGACTTATAAAATTACTCTATTTTCATTTATACTTTTATATTGTTTTTCTTTGTTTATACGGTAGACCTTTTAGATCCAGGTAACACTTGTTTTCATACAGATGTGCTGAAGTCCTAACCCTCAATGTCACTTTATTTGGAGATAGCGATATTGGGAGTTAATCAAGGTTAAATCACGTCTTGAGGTCAGGATCCTAACAGAATAGAATTGGTAGCCCTATAAGAAGAAAAGAGAACTATTTCTCTTTCCATGTGCATGTACCGAGGAGAGTTAATGCCATCAAACAGTGGGAATGGTTGCCTGGAGCTAGGAAGAGAGCCCTGACCAAGACTCTGCCGCACTGGAACCCTGACCTTGAACTGGTAGTTGGCAGAACTGTGAGAAAATAAATTTCTATTGTTTAAACCACCCAGTCAATGGCATTTTGTTACAGCAGCCCAAGGAACCCAAGACAAGGTGTTAGGTTGGGCTCTACTTTTATTTTTTCCAAATTGATAGACAATTATACCGGTATAAATTATTGATTTATTTGAATCTTTGTTTCTCTTTTGCACAATTACATCACATATTAATCAAGATTATTATACTATTTTAACATTAGAATGAGTTTGTCATGTGGGGAAGTTCTTTTTGGAATTTTGATTGCATTTCATTGAATTTATAGCATGATATGGGAGAAATGAAATATTTATAATACATATTAATGAATTCCTCCCAGATGGGGTCTGTCTAGGTCTCTCTATTTATTTTCCTTTTTACTTTTCATAATAGAATTCCACAGTTTTTGGTTTATTAAATATCCTTCAAGCACTTTTATATTTATTTCATAAAATACATAATTAGGGAACTATTCTAAATTATTTTTCTCACATTTATCCTGGTATATTTTTCTATATTTTTAATATTTAATACTTTGTATGTTATTGTAAATAGCACATACATATATTTCCTTTATTTTCCTTATACAAAACATTTCATATTGTGGAAATTTAAAGCACTCAATTTTATGAATGTAAATGATAATATTTGTATTTTTTCTCAAAAGGTGTGCCAATTTTAAAAGATGAGTTTGTCTTCCCAGTAATCTGTTTTGTCTGTGTTGTTATTGTACTTTTCACTATTCTATGTAGCTTCTGATTTATAAACCTAAAATTATTACCTTTACTCATTTTTGGTTATAATCATGCATCATAAATATTTCAAATTAATTACTCATCATGTATTTCTAAGAAGTCTGTTTTTTCTATTCTTAGCTATGTTTTTTTTCATTTAATTATAGCATTTACATAAATATTTTCATCTGATAGAACACAAAGATTAAATACCCTTAGAGTTTCTGAAGAACAAAACATGAAAATATTGATAAGGTTCCAGTCAGTTCATGCTCTGTCATTTTGGACTAAGATAATGACTGACCATATCAGAAAAATAAATATTAAACAAAACAAACAAGGAGTTACTAATCAATGGACATAAAGTGTTATTTGAGCAAGAGAAATAAGCTTTATTGAGTTTAAACATTATAGTCAACAAAAACGTATGTCAAACAATATCACAATATAATTTCAAAAATAAAATAAAAAATGTAAGAAAAATAAGAATATGCAATGTCAAAAAATAATACAAATTGTTTTTAAAAATGCAATTGTTGTGTATCGTTCTGTAACTTCTTTTACCTAATTTTCCACGAGTTATGATGGATCAATTGCATTCTCTTAAAATACAACAGAAGCTTGTATTTTTTAGGTCAAATGAAAAATACTTTAAAATTTTTTAGAATTATTTTTTAGAAGCAAATGGAAGGAATTACACTATACAAACAAATCCATGTTATCCTATTTCTTCCAAATGTTTTGCTTTCTATTTCACCTGTTTAAGCCTGAGAATTATGAAAAGAAACTTCTTAGTAGTTCAAGTAAATCAGGTAAGCAAATTGTTTAGAACATAAAATCAACTCTTTGAAATGTATTTAAAATAGCTTGGCTGTTTATCTTAGTGTGATACATTGTTATAATAGGCTAAATAGATCAGATTTCTTTAACTTTAGTTTCAGATATGAAGAAAAATTATTAGACACATAAAGTAGATATAGTCTTTAATTTCAACGTACAATTTGGCGTCACATTTGAGTGTGTAGTTTTTCCTATTGATCCTGGGCAGGTGGCTCCCCAGGCAGCTCTGTGGAGCTTGGGGGGGACCTGCGGCCTCCATCCTGGCAGTGTTGGTTGCAGCCCCAGGAGGCAGAGGAACCAGAGGGCTGGAGGGTAGGCAGAGGGGGTCCACCAGCTGGAGGCTCTAGTAGCAGGAGGGGGCAGACAACTTCTGTGGAGACACCTTAGTGTCTCCTTCCCCTTGCACTTGCCAGCTTAACAGGAACCCCACCCCCAATTTTCTAGGCCTGGTCAATTTCATGTAAGTTTCCTAGGCCTGGGAATGAAAGGTACTGTACCCATTAATTAATGCATTCATTCACCTTGCCCCAGCTCAAAGGACTGTATCCAATCATTTGTTACCAAGTCCTGGCCTAATGTAAAGGTGTTGGGGGAGGGAGGAGAAACGGAGAGAGGGGAGAGAGAGAGACAGAGAGAAAGAGCTTTTTCTTCCCAATTGGGTTTTTCTCTCTGCCAGGAGCTTCAGTGTTTTGTTTTTTTTGTTTGTATTCTTTTCTGTAAAATAAATCCTGTCTTACCCCTGATCTATGGTGCATGGATTCATTCTTCAAATTACAGAGACCAAGGACCTACTGAAGACGAAATTCCAGTATCACTACCATGACATGTTCATTTCTGCCATTACTTTGTGTACCATATCAGATGAAAAATACTAGGAATTAAACTAAAATAATGCTTTTTTATTATGTGTACTTTGCATTTCATTGTTTTTGAAATATGTTTTTAGATTAAGTTATGTAAATTTTTAAATATATTATTAATTTAAATTAAAGCCAAATAATAGCAATTAGCAATACTCTAAATTATTTATAAGTTTTGAGCTATCAACATCTGTTGTTTCCCCCAAATACTTTGTATGCCATCGAAGGATATAGTTGATGTAACATTTCAGAAGAAATCTATGGAAAAGAAACTGAAAATAAGTGGTTTGTTTTTCAGTTGGCTTTTCAAGTCCGTAGATCAACTCTACTTTGTACTTGTGCTTTAGAAACGTTAAATGATATGATTGTTGCAGCTCCATATGAGAATCTACAAAAATTGGGGTCCTAATTTATTTTTCTCCAGATTTATTCCAAAGCATTAATATAAATTCTGAAAAATTTGATGATAAAACTTTTGATATTTGCTTATGCACAAGCAATGACAACTCATTTAAGATTGCCATCCAATGAACTTAATATTCTAAGATGCAATCAATTATAACTTGTGTGATGGTTAATTTTATTTCAACATGTCTAAGCTATGCTGTCCAGTTATAAAATCAAACTAGTGTAGATGTTGCTATGAAAGTATTTTTTAGATATGATTAACATTTATGATCAGTTGACTTTAAATAGATTGCCTCCATAATGTAGGTAGGGCTCATCCAATAAATTCAAGGCTTTCATAACAAAAACAGGTTTCCTGGAGAAAATAGAACACCACCTGCCTCATCTGCTGGCCAGTCCTACAGATTTATGGCTTAATACTTCAACATCAACTCTTAGCTGAATTTTCTGGCTGCCAACCTGTTTTAAAGATTTCAGACTTGCCATTCTCTATAAATGTATGATTCAATTCTTAAAATCAACCTCCCTTTTTCTCTCTCTTTCTCTCTGCCTATCCTCATTGCTATTAAATACAATATCGATTGAAAATTCATGACAAGATTTGGGTCACTGAAAAAAAAGGCCTTGTAAATTACATTTTTTTTTCATAATTATGATATTAGAATAACATTGGAAAAAATTCTCAGATGATAAAAATTTCTGTAGGAAAACAACTTGAAAAACTATGTAATCTTCTAATAGTTACACATTCTAAACATGAATTATGATAGTATGATTTTTATTTTATAATCAGTGTTTTGCTGGCTCTGGACACAATTTATTGATATAAGATTTTATCCACAAACTCTCATAGTTCCTGGAAATATCTCACATAGGCTCAATTTTAGGTGTTAATTGTATTCTGACCTGCGTGGGGATTTAGGGTTGGCATCTCTGCTCTGTCACAGTTGTCACCATCCACTGGACCAAACGATGTTTCTGCTAAGGGTACTTAGATACTTCTAAGCTAGCAGTCCCACAAGGCACTAAACTAGCTTTGTGGTCTATACATTCCCCAATGTGCTGAAGGTGTAAAGCTGTGCTTGGTTTGTCAAGAATTCCTTTTTATCACTTTGATTAACACTTTGACACGTTGGAATAATGTAGTAGTACTTGAGCCACCCTATTTCATAGAATTTCTGGTAAAAATGTCCCTCTTAGCTTTATCCAACAACTTACTTTTGCTATAAGACTCAGAGAAGATAGGGTACATCTGAGACAAGCACCACAATAATTTCTATTCTTTCTTCCTGCTCCATTCCCAGATGTCTTTAAATGAATGCTTTCTATTCATCCATTCAGCCTAAGAACTATTTTATAATTCTATTCTTGATAGATTTCCTATTTCATTAGGTAGGCCTTTATGTATATGATTTCCCATTAGGTTTAAGATGTAACTTAACATAAAGTTACCTTGGAAACATGTTCTTCCCAGTCCCTGATGACAAAGTATTCTAAATTAATGGGTGCAAATTTAGTAATTTGTGTGGAGACATTTAGGGGTAGACACAGATAATTAAAATAAAAATCAGTAAACAAACCACAAAAATTTGCAATTACTTCCATTTAAATGAAATTCTGAGTTCAGATATATAATCACATTATCCTAATGTCTCTTCATAAGCATATTCTAGTATATTAATTTCTGAAGAGCAAGCATTTTAAGAAAACATATTTGATAATTTTCAGATAAGTGCTTTGAAGACATTTCACTTTGAATATTCTGTGAAATAAAGAAATGCATCATATGTATAATATAATGCCATTAGAAAGATAAAGCAACAGCTTTTTATGAATCAAAATCTTTTGAGTGTGGGAATTATCAAGAGACGAAGGAGAAATGTGAAAGATTTTTTCCAATTTTCATTTGCTTGTCCAATGTAAACTGAAGTGGTATGAATATTACAAAGCTAACCAAATAAACCCACAATAGTCACGCGAAACAAGAAAGAATGTTAAAAATGAGCTAGAACTGATAGCAGGGAAGGTGCACCCAGCGTGACTAGCACCAGCCACCAGGAGGACCTGCCAAGTCTTCTGCATCTCCGAATTGGAGGTCTTGGTGCTGCGGTCCAGGGGAGGCAGAGCTGGAGAACCATGAGTGGCAGAGAAGGCAAGCGCAGTGGAAGCTGGGTCCCTAGTTAGTTAAGGGAGACCATGGCACCGCCTGTGCTGCTGCATGAGCCAAACCCAGAACCACCCTTAGAGAACCCTCCTCTGGCTGCACTGCTCCCCTGTGACCATTTCACAGGCCCAAGAGTATTCAGGGGTACCCATCATTTCCTTGGCCTGGTCAATTTCATATAAGTTTCCTAGGCTTGGACATTTTCATGAATTGACTGTATCCATTTATTGATGCTTCATTCACTTTGCTCCAAGGGAAGTGACTGTATCCATTCATTGATCCATTCATTCATCTTACCTCAGTGGAAGGTACTGTATCCATTCATTGGTTAACAGGTCCTGGCCAGTTGTAACTACAAAGGACCTTGGACTATATATGTACCTAGACAAAGAACCCAGGCAGAGAGAGATTTTTTTCCCATGTGAGTTTTTCTTTCTGCCAGAGGCTCTGGTGCTTTTTCTCTGTATTCTTTTCTGTAAAATAAATCCTGTCTTACCACCGGTCTGTAGTCCGTGGATTCATTCTTTGAATCCCCAAGATCAAGGACCTACTGCAGAAGAAATTCCCGTGTCAGAACTATCAAGAAATTCCTGACAATTAAAAAAAAATATATCATGAATGGTATGTCAATCAGGTTGATAAAATATCTCAGATTGCATGTGAAGCCCCCACACTGTACCCCATGGTTGAACTAATGTACACAGCTATGATTCAATAAAAAAATAAATAA
>CAUYON010064096.1:0-23979 GCA_963573935.1 Arctocebus calabarensis
ATATAGTAAACGAGAAAATATCATGAATGGTATGTCAATCAGGTTGATAAAATATCTCAGATTGCATGTGAAGCCCCCACACTGTACCCCATGGTTGAACTAATGTACACAACTATGATTCAATAAAAAAAAAAATAAAAAAAAATAAAATAAAATTGAGAACAAAATATTGAGAAGGATAGAAGCCTTCCCAATTCCTTCTACAAAGTAAATACACTTGCCACCTTTATACTAAAATCAGGAAAGGAAACACACACACAAGTACAGACCAATATCATTTATAAATACTAATATAAAAATACTTGGTAAAACCTTGGTAAACAGAATTGAACTACATATCAATAAAATAATTCATCACAACTAGGTAGGCTTCATCACAGGAATTCAAGGGTGGTTCAATGTACTCAAATTTTTAAACTTAATTCACCACATAGAAGTAAAAACAAGGACTATACAATCCACTCAATATATGCAGAAAAAGCACTTGATAAAATTCACCATCTTTTAAAAATAAGAACACGTAAGAAAATAGGCATAGATGAAACATTTCTTAAATTGAGAGAAGCCATCTATGACAAACCCACAGACAATATCATAGTGAATGGAGAAAAACAGAGTTTTCCCACTCAGAATGTGAACCATATACAAGGATGCCCACCAATACCACTACTATTGAACATAGTGCTAGAAGTCCTAGCCAACACAATCAGACAAAACAAAGATACCAAAGGTATGCAAATGAGGAAATAGGAGGTCAAAATAGTGCTCTTTGATGATGACATGATGTTACACCTGGAAAAACACAAGGAATCAACTATGAGACTCCTGGAATTGATAAAGAAATATGGCAACAAATCAGGATAAGAAATCAATGTACACAATTCAGTAGGCTTCCTACATACCAACAACAGTCTAGTTAGAAATCAAATCAAATATAAACTACTCTTCACAGAAGGATAAAATAAAATGAAATATATTGTAATATACTTAACCAAGGAGGTGGAGTATCTCTACAGAGAAAACTAGGAAACACTGAGAAAAGAAATTGTAGAGAATGTCAGTAGATGGAAGAACATATTATACTCAAGGCTTGGAATAATCAACATTGTTTAAAGAACTATACTAACCAAACGAATCTACATATTTAATGAAATCCCTTTGAAATACCAATGTCAGACTTTGAAGATCTTCAAAAAGTAGTTTTATGCTTTACATGACTAGAAAAAACCCAAGTAGCCAACAGAATTCGATTAAATAAGAACAAGTCTGGTGGCATCATTTTACCTGGCCTTAGGCTATACTCCACGTCTGCAGTGATCAAAGCAGCATAGTGTTGGAATAAAAATAAAGACATAGACCTATAGAACAGAATAGATATTCTAAAGATGAAACCAGCCTCTAAATGCCAACTGATCTTGACAGAGCAAACAAAGGCTTACAATGGGGAAAAATATCCATATGTAATAAATTGTGTTAGGAGAACTGGTTAATCACATGCAAAAAGATGAAACTAGAACCTCACCTATCACGATTTATAAAAATTGACTTATAATGGATAAAATATTTAAATTTAAGACACACAACTATAAAATCTCTAGAAGAAAGTGTGGGAAAATCTCTTATTGTTATTGGCCTAGGGAAAGAATTTATGAAGAAGACCCTACTGGCAATCATAGCAACATAGTAAATGAAATAAATGAGACCTGATAAAGTAGGGAAGCTTCTGCACAACTAAGGACAAAATCAGCAAAGAGAGAACCTACAGAATGAGAGAAGATAAGTACATGTTACACATTGACAAAGGGCTAAAAATCAAAATCTGCAAAGAACTCAAACAAATCAATAAGAAAATAGCAAAACATCCCATTAAAAACTCGATAACACCCATGAACAGAACACTTTTATCATGAAGAGAGATGCATAGACAATGAACATGTGAAAAGAAAATGCTCATTGTGCATAATCAACAGAGAGATGTAAATAAAAACCACTCTAAGGTATCATCTAACCCCACTAAGATTAGGCCACGTCACAAGGTCCCAAAGCAACAGATGCTGGTGTGAGTATGGAGAGAAGGGAACATTCATGCACTATTAGTGGGACTGTAATCTAGGTCAGCCTCTATGGATAAAAAATATGGAGACTCCTCAAAGAACTAACAGTAGACCTACCATTTGATTCTGTAATTTCATAACTAGGTATCTACCTGAAAGGAAAAAAAGAAAAAAAAAAGCACATTTTATCATGAGGACATTTGCCCTTGAATGTTTATAGCAGCACAATTCCCAGTTGCAAAGATGTGGAAACAACAAGTGTCCTTCAATACTTGAATGGATTAATCAATTGTGGTATATAGACTTTCCAATATAGGCGGATAGAATATTCTTCAGCTATAAATAGATAGATGCATCTTTTGTAATAACTTGGGTGGATTTGTCGAACGTTCTCCTAAGTGAAGTATCACAAGAATAATAATAAAAAAGCAATCTATTGTATGAAGACATTTGTATTCTGCATTTAGTAAGTTTAAGAAAATGCCATGAAAAGTATGTTAAACAGGTTGATGAAAACATTTCAGAATGTATATGAAACCAGCACATTGTATCCCTTGATTGCACTAATGTACGCAGCTATAATTTAATAATAATTAAAAAATCCATTTATCCATCCCTAAAAAAAAAAAAAAATCAAGCATCACACATAGTCAGTACTAATTTGGGACTAATAGATTAACAACTACATGCTAACATGAAAGAAAAATTCAATTACATTCAGTGGAGGGGTGAGAGATTGAGTAAATTCTCACTTAACAGGTAAATTACATGAGTATATTGCACACTTCCTGGGTAAAGGACACTATTACAAGTCAGATTTTAGCCTTACACAAGCAAACTATGTAACCTAATCATATGTACTCCCTTATTAATCCGAAACTTTTTAGAAAAGCAATGATAGAACAACTGGATGTAGTTTTATAAACAGGAAAAGTTCTGAGTGCTATTTTTTCACTGACTAAGTGGATATTCACAAGAAAATTATTTCTCTCTGGTGATGATGGGTTTTTCTAAGTGTAAAACTAAGTGATTGGTCTAAATGACTTTTAAAGTCCCTTTCAGTTATAATAGTCTATGCAACAAATACTGTGTTTTACAGTAAATATTCTCTAGTTTATATACAGTAAAGAATATCCTCACTTTTCCTAACTGTGCACATGACTGTGTAATATCTTCATTAGCAAATGTTTATGTGAAAATTGCCCAGCATTCGGAACAGAAAATATTGTTTTAAGATTGCTTAATTGAAATTTCAACGATGGCATACCTTAATAAGTAATTACCTTTCTCTCTTCCTTTTTTTCATTATTTCTTATTGCAGAACAAATTGATCAGATTATTAATTCTTCCATCACTGCATATTTTGGGATTTAAATTAGTTAAAGCAATGACTCCATAGAACGATGACCTGATTTTGGAAATACCAAAAGGTCCTCTACATTTCCAAAATTGACCTCTATACATTTTCTCTTCTTTGTATGTTGGCAAAGTTCTTTATTTTAGCTTCAGCTTAAGATCACCTGCACCTTCTAAATCTTTCCTCAATTGGAAACTTGTTTAAGTATTTTCCCCTTAAAGTAATTCTGCATTTCATGTGATCAGAAAATAGTTTGTGTTTCCAACAAAGCATACAATTAAAACAAGGTCTGTTAACTATCAAGAGAAGATTTTGCTAAGAAATAAAGGAGGAAATGCAGGTGTTACCTCTCAAGATGAAACAATTTGTGAGGCTTTAATTGTGAATTGACTATACCGAAATATGTACAATGAAGGTGTCACACATAGGGGCAAACACTAGGATTTTCTTAAAATAACCCAGGAAAAACCTGTTTATATAATGCCGGAGCTGTAAGTTAGTGTGCTTTGAAAGAGAGATAGAAGTTTAGGGATGACAAGCTCTCTAATACACGTTCTCTTTGAAAAAAGGTATTTTTTTATCCTATACTCTCCTGACATGCTCCCAAATGCCTGTAAAAGTTCAAAGTCGCAGAAACCTAAGAAAGATGCCAGGAAAGGGATCAAAAGGGTTATTTTAAAGCCAGTATTCTTATCTTCTTAATTTTGACTTTACCAAGGAGACAATCTTAAAAAATAGCAGGGATCAATCTGAAGAATTCAATTTGGTTGTATGACATTTCTCTTCATCCGTGGAGGATTTATTGAGTTCCTAATAAATGCATGGTAATGTAATAGGTACTATAAAAGATAAAATGATTTGGTAGACAACCTTCAGAATGGGAAAATATATTTGCATATTAAAAATCAGACAAAGGCTTGATAACAAGGATCTATAGAGAATTCAAAGTAGTCAACAAAAAGAGCTAGTAATCCTATCACTCACTGGACAACAGACATGAACCGAATCTTCTCTGAAGAAGACAAGTGAATGGCTAACAAACATGAAAGAATGCTCATTGTCTCCGATCATCAGAGAAATGCAAATCAAAACAACCCTGAGATATCCCCTAACCCCAGTAAGATTAGTCCACATCACAAAGTCTCAGAGCTGCAGATTCTGGCACAGATGTGGAGGGAGGGGAACACTTGTACACTGTTGGTGGGACTGCAGACTAGTACAGCCTCTCTGGAGGGAAGTATAGATAATCCTCGAAGAACTCAGATTAGACCTCCCATTTGATCCCACGATCCTACTAGTAGGCATATACCTAGAATAAAAGAAAAAATCACTTTATCGTAAGGACATTTGTACTAGACTGTTTATTGCAGTTCAATTTATAATCACCAAGATGTACAAACAACCTAAATGCCCACCAACCCAGGAATGGATTAAGAAGCTGTGGTATACATATACCATGCAATGATGTTCAGCCATTAAAATAGGTGAAGACTTTACATCTTTTATTTCAATCTGGATGGAGTTGGAACGCATTCTTTTTAGTGAAGTATCAGAAGAATGGAGAAGCAAGAATCTAACGTACTCAATTCTAACATGAAGCCAGTAGAGGATCTAATACATACCCACATAAGAGATAAACTCAAATCAATTCCAGGTGGATGGTAGGGGAACAAAGGAGTAGGGAGAGGGGAGGAAAGAGGGCGAGGTTGTGCTCCCACTTAATGAGCATAATGTTAGGGTGTATGACATACTTCTTGAGGGTGGGAAGCAATTATAAGAGGGACTTTATCTAACAAATGCAAACATTGTAACCTAATTATTTGTACTGCAATTAACCTGAAACAATATGAAAAATGACTTGGACAAAGAATCCAATTTCATAGAGTTTACAGGCTAGTAGGGAAAATTATACACATATATGTATGTATACAATGTATATATTGTGTGATATATATGTATAAATGTACATATAATTACATATATATACGTGTGTATGTGTACATATATACACACACAAGTAGCCATGGTATGCAGTAGAAAATGGTTTATATGGAAAGAAAGGTAAACTTCAGCTAGGTTTTAGGAAGCACAGAAGAAAATTTGAATTTCACCTCAAAGACTAGGTGTATCCTTGGCAGAGTAGGCCCTGAAAAAGCTGTGTCCAAAAAGCATGGGGTATAAAGAGAAAATGTAAGCTCAAATTTACTGAGCACTTGTTATGTCCCTGGCATTCTACCTGGTCTTTTATATACATTAACATTTAATTCTCACACAACTTGATCAGAAAGAGGCATTATTATTCCAAAATTAAAGGTTTAAATATTGAAATTGAGTATCAAAGTTTAAATGACATAGTAATGATCACCAAGGTAATTTATGTTGGAATCAGATTTAACACAGATCTGTGTAGCTGCACAATCTGAACTTGCCTCTAAACACTGCATTAACCCTCAATTTCACTGCATGAAAGATGGAAGGGTTAAAAAAAAGGTGAAAATACAGCAAACACTTGTGAAATGGCTTGAGTAATGATAACAAAATAATAATGATAACAAAAACAATATTAACAACAACCATTATGTTGCAAGAGTAATTGGAAACCATTCTCTTATTTATTGATTGATTGTTGCTCTGGGTAGAGTGCCATGGTGTCATGGCTCACAACAACATCCAACTCTTGGGATCAAGCGATCCTTTTGCCTCAGTTTTTCTATTTTAGTAGAGATGGGATCTCGCTTTCACCCAGCCTGATCTCGAACTTGTGAACTTAGGCAATTCACCTTCTTCGGCTTCCCAGAGGGCTGGGATTATTATGAGCCACCAAGGCTGGCCTCCATCCCTCTTTTAATACTGTAAAACTCTGAATCAAAAATATAAAAATGGGTGTGGATGCAGAGGTAAAGTAAATCTTATACACTTTTGGTGGGACTGCAAATTAGTATAACCTCTATGGAAATTTGCAAAGAGGTACTTGAAAGGACTTAGTGTACTTACCATTTGATCTAGCAATCCCCCTGCTGGGTATAACCCAATGCAGGAAAAAAGGAAAGGTCATTTTATAAAAAGGACACCTGCCTTCAAAAGTTTATAGCAGCACAATTCACAATTTGAAATATTTGGAAACAACCCAAGTGCCTATCAATACATGAATGGATTAAGAAAACATGATATATGCATGATATGGAGTACTACCCAGCCATAAAACATGGTGATCTAGCACCTTTTGTTACAATCTGGAACAGAAGTGGAAACCATTGTCTAAGTTGGTGGTGTTCAAACTTCCTAATGCTGCGACCCTTTAATACAGTTCCTCATGTTATGGTGACCCCAACCATAAAATTATTCTCATTGCTACTTCATAACTGTAATTTTGCTACTGTGATGAATCGTAATGTAAATATCTGATATGCAGGATGTCTGCCTGATACCTCAATCATAATTCCTGTTAAGCTTCTTACAGATTATTGATCCTCAGAAACTGTTTGATATGATAAATGTTTATTTTCTTCAGCTGCTAATTTTGAAATAATTTGTTAAATAGCAACAAATACATAGTAATTCATTCAGATTTTGGTGGCTTTAAATGGGGTGCTTTAGTAACACACAAGTGAAATGTATGAGTGGTTTTGGGAAAAGAAAGTATCTAGGAACTAAAAGGATTTTAAGGGCAGTATTAATGAAATCCTAAATTCCTTCAATCAGACTGTAAGTAGAATTTTAGAAATTAAGGGAGCTACAAGTGAAGCTTTAAAAGAAATTAACAAAAAAATGTATTGGGAACTGTAAGAAAGGGGATCCTTGCTTATAGGGCAGAAAGTTTAGTAAAACTGTGACCCAAAGGTATGTGCAAAGTAGAAAATTTAGCTAATGAAGTGGGTCATCTAGCTAAGAAGATTTCAAGAACAGATTTTGGTTATGTTTTGATGCCAGTGTTAAAATCTTAGAAGAAAGAGACAAATTAAGGGAAGTACTATACAACATAATAGATATGGGAATTGATAGTTTTAAAAAAGTTCAACCTTAAAAAAAAGTAAAAAATAAGAAATAATTTCTAAGCAAAGATCACTAAGCTGCAAATATGTGATACCATAAAGCACATAGTCAAGAAAATATGACTCTCAGAGAGTATAACTGAGAGCCTATAGAATTTAGAAATGAATTACAGAATTAATGAATTAATGAATTAATTTCAGATATAGCAATCTATTCACAGCTGCATTTTAAAAGTTCCACGTGCCAGGAACTTCCGTGGGTCTCCCAATTTCCCACCTTCACATTTTGAACAGAAATGTCTATGGTGGTTATACTATAGTTTTCTCACATTATAGATCCATTGTGAGGATAGGAGTTAATATTTCCTTTTGTTTCTGAGGTTTATAAGCCCAGAGTATTTGTACTGAAGGAGATATACTTAAGAAACTATAACTAAGAAGCTTATAATAAATCTGATTAGATGATGAGATTCTTGATTTTGAAATACTGTGAGAAGGAATGAAATATTTTTGAGGAAAAGTGCAGGGTTTTTTAACAAATAGACTTTTAAATGGTGATGTCTGAATGAAGGCAGTTAAAGATCAAAAGGTGGGTTAGGAGTTTGGGAATTGTCCTTGGAAATCCCATTTTTATGTCTGGCCTAAATCAAGTCAAAGCCTATATTTATTATAACGTTAAAACTTGCCATTCCTACATTAGAATTCCATTTGAGTTACTTTAAATCTTAAGATATTGCCAGAAAACCTCTTATTCTAGGATATGAACATTGTAGGGAGTAAAATCCATAGGATGGAAGGAGAAGTTTCTTCCCAGTTTCAGCCATCCTTGAGCTAATGAGGAATGGTGGTTTCAGCTTTACAAGGGAATGATATTTTAGATTCTCAGGTGGTAAACTTGGCACTGGAGAGCCACTCAAAGCTAAGATGGTAGCTGTGATAGTATTAGATGTCACAATGGTAGGATTAAGAGATGCCTGGAGGGCTGATGAGGGGATGCCCAGCATTGTTCTGGGTATGCCTGTGTGGGTGTTTTCAGAAATCCATATTTGAGTCAGTGAACTGCGATAGGATGACTCACCCCAAATATGGGTGCGCACCATCCAACCTGCTGCGCTGCCATGGCTAGAACAAAGCAGGTAGGAAAAGGCGGATATTCAGCTTATTGAATTTTGTCTATTTTTCTTTAAGAGTGAGACAATTTTTCTCTTGTTGCTCTTGTACATAACACCCCAGGTTATTCAGCTTTTATAATCTGAAACACACCACAGGCTCTCAGGCCTTCAGCCACAGAGCAGGGACTGCACTGTTGGTTCCTCTGATTTGGACTTGGACTGAGCCACACAACCTGATTTTCTCATTCCCCAGATCTCAGATGGCCTATTGTGATTTTGCCTTTGTAAATACATGGGCCATTCTCCCTAATAAATGCCCTATCCTATTGGTTCTGTGCTTTGGAAAACTCTGAGTACTACAGCAGGTTAAGAAAGACAGATGGTACCAGAAAGACACATAGTATCAGAAGAACAGACTGCAGTCCAAGGAGACTGCATGAAATATACTAAAACATTTTTTGACCTAATTTACATTTCCTTTTCTAATTTTTATAATTTTTTTAAATTTCAGATTAATATGAGGGTACACATGTTTAGGTTACATTGTTTTCATTTCTAAGGTAAAGTTCAAGTTGTAGTGGAGCTCTTCACCCTGGGAGGGTACTGAATACTCTCACATTGCGCACATTAGATGAGAATCCTCCTATTACCCTCCCTCTTTCCCTTTCACTTTTCCCTCTCTCACTAGAGTTATTACTTGTGTTTTTCTTTAGTGTGGGCTTGTAGTTGTTCGTATATTGGTCTCATATTAGTATTGAGTATATCAGTGATACTTGATACATCCATTCTTGTGGCACTTTACTAAGAAGAATGTGTTTCAACTTCATCTAGGTAAACACAAAAGATGCAAAGCCTCCATTTTTTCTTATGGCTGAATAGAATTCTATGGTATACATATACCACAGTTAGTTAGTCCATTCATGGGTTGATGAGCACTTGGGTTGCTTACACATCTTGGCAATTATGAATTGAGCTGGCATAAACATTCTGGTGGAAACGTCTTTCTGGTAAAAGGTTTTTTGTTCTTCCGGGTAGATAACTAGCAATGGCATTGCAGGATCTCTTTCTGGGAAAATGATTTTTGTTCTTCTAGGTAGATTCCTAGTAATGGGATTGCAGAATCAAGTGGAAAGTTTACTTTTAGTTATTTGAGAATTCTACACACTTCTTCCGTTGGGGTTGTATTAGTTTGTAATCCAACCCACAATGTGAAAATGATCCTTCTCTCCACATCAACACCAGCATCTGTAGTTTCGGGATTTTGTGATATGGGCTATTCTCAGTGCAGTTAGGTGATATGTCTAATTGGTTTTGAATTGCATTTCTCTGATGAATAGAGATGATGAGCATTTTTTCAAGTGTTTATTGGCCATTCATCTGTCCTCCTCAGAGAAATTTTTGTTCAAGTATCTTTCCCACTTATAAATGAGGTTGTTTGCTGTTTTCTTATTAATTAATTTGAGTTCTCTGTAGATTCTAGTTATTAGCCCTTTGTAATATTCATAGCATGCAAATATCTCCTCCCATTCTGAAGGTTTTCTGTTTGCTTTAGTTGTTATACCCTTAGCTGTGAAGAAGTTTTTTAGCTTGATTATGTCTCAATTATTTATTTTTGCTCTTGCTGCAATTGCCAAGGGAGTCTTCTTCATAAAATCTTTACCAAGGCTGATTTTTGTCAAGAGTTTTTACCACACTTCCTCCTAGAATTTTTATTATTTCATGTCCTAAATTAAAATATTTTATCCAGTGAGAATCATGTTTTGTCAGTGGTGAAAGGTTCAGATCCAATTTCAGTCTTCTATATGTGGCTAACCAGTTTTCCCAGCACCAGTTATTAAATAGGGATTATTTTTCCCTGTGCATGCTTTAGCTTGGTTTATCAAAGATCAGATGGTGATACACGGCTGGATTCATCTCTAGGTTCTGTCTTTTGTTCATTAGATTTATATCTTTATTTTTGTGTGCGTATCTAAAACTTATTCATTTTGCTTTATTTTTTAGTTCTTTATTAAATCATAACTGTGTACATTAATGCATTTATGAGGAACAATGTGTGGATTTGATATACATGTGGAATGCTTATATCTAACTCATTAACACAACCACCTTTTTGTTTACTTATTTGTTGTGGAAGATATTTGGGGGGGCCCTAACCTAATGTGCATAATGCAATGATACATTTCTAAACTATTAAGAATAGAGTATGAATTTCTTAAAACTTTTTTAAAACATGATTTTCATAAGATTTGTTTTCAATGATTTACTAAGCAGAATGTGTGTTCGACCCAGAGAAGACAAGATTATCCAGTAGAGTAAGGGATGATAAGCTAAGACTTTTATTTCACTCTTTCAAATGTATATATCCACGCAACTGCTACTTTAATCAAGAATACAGACCAAGAGATGGATAGATATTTAAGACTATACATTCTTCCTCTTCTTATTTTTATTATTGTCATTCTGGTGACTATGAAGTAGTATGTTTTTGTGGTTATAATTGTTATTTCCTAATGACTAATGATGTTGAGCAATTTGCACATGCTTACAATATATTATTATTATTATTATCATTATTATTATTATTATTATTATTATTATTATTATTTGCAGTTTTTTGGCCAAGGCTGGGTTTTAACCCACCTCCTCCAGCATATGGGGCCTGTGCCCTACTCCTTTGAGCCACAGGTGCCATTCACAGTATACTTTTGTTTTTTTATTTTGAAGAAAATGTCCATTGGAATTCTTTGACAATTTCTTTGGTCTTTTTATTAGTGTCTTATAAATATTCTATGTATTATATATTCTTGATACCAGAATGTTATCTGTGGGCTATCTCTTTACTTTTTTGACTTGTTTTTATCACTTGGGATTCATTGAGGGGACAAAGAATTAGTTTACATTGATTGCATTTGTTAGGATAAGTCTCTCTTATAATTGTATCCCACTGACAAGAGGTATGATATATACCATGACCACCCATCCTACTCCCTCCTTACCTCTCCCATTTGCTCATTCCTCTACTCCCACCCCTTATTAGCTCATCTACTGCCTTTATATTAAAATAGAGTTCATTGAATTCTTGCTTCTCCATTCTTGTAATGCTTTACTAATAAGAATGTGTTCCACTTCAATCCAGGTTAAAACAAACAATGTAAAGCCTCCATCATTTTTAGTAGCTGCATAGTATTCCATAGTGTACATATACCACAGCTTGTTAATCCATTCCTGGTTTGGTGAGCATTTAGGCTGTTTCCAGATTTTGGCGATTGTAAATTGAGCTGCAATAAACAGTCTAGTGCGATGTCCTTATGATAAAAGGATTTATTTTCTTCTGGATAGATTCCCAATATTGGGATTGTAGGATCAAATGGGAGGTCTAGTTTGAGTTCTTTGAGGGTTCTCCATACTTCCTTCCAAAAATGTTATATTAGTTTGCAGTCTCACCATCAATAGAAAAGTGTTCCCTTCTCTCCACATCCATGGCAGCATCTACAACTTTGAAAGTTTGTGGTATGTGTCATTCTCACTGGAGTTCGCATATATCTCAGGGTAGCTTTGATTTTCATTTCTCTGATGATTCAGGATGATGAGCATTTTTTTCAGATGTTTCTTACACATTCGTCTGTCTTCTTTTGAGAAAGTTGTATTCATGTCTCTTGCCCAGTGATATATGGGATTCTTTGATCATTTTTGTTGATTAATTTGAGTTCTCTATAGATCCTCATTATTAAGTTTTGTCTACTTCATAAACTGGAAACATCTTTTCCCACTCTGAAGGTCATTTGCTTTGAGTGTCGTTTCTTTAGCTGTACAGAAGGTTTTCCCTCTAAGTCGCATTTGTTTATTTCTGTTGTTGTTGCAATTGCCACAGAAGTCTTCTTCATAAAATCTTGCCCAGGCTGATATCATTTAGTGTTTTCCTCACACTTTCTTCAAGGATTTTTATTGCTTCATGCCTTAGATTTAAATCTTTTATCCACCTTGAATCAATTTTTAGATTTAAATCTTTTATCCATCTTGAATCAATTTTTAGATTTAAATCTTTTATCCATCTTGAATCAATTTTTAGATTTAAATCTTTTATCCATCTTGAATCAATTTTTATAAGTGGTGAGAAGTGTGGGTCCAGTTTCAGTCTTTTACATGTGGTTACCCAATTCTCCCAGCACCATTTATTGAACAGGGGTTATTTTCCCCAGTGTATGTTTTTGTTTGATTTATCAATTGAGTCAATTTTTGTATATATTGTGAAATAAGGGTCCAATTTCATTCTTCTTTCTGTGAATATCCAGTTTTCCCAGCACTATATATGGAAGAGATTGTTCGTTATTCATTATTTTGCCATTATGTGTTCTTTTTTTTTTTTTTTTTTTAAAGATAGTCTCACTATGTGGCCCTGGTGAGAGTGCTGTGGCGTCACAGCTCACAGCAACCTCAAACCTCAAATTCTTGGGCTTAAGTAATCCTCTTGTCTCAGCCTCCCAAGTAGCTGGGACTGCAGATGCTTGCCAAAACACCTGGCTTACTTTTTTGGTTGCAGTTGTCATTGTTGTTTGGTAGACCCGGGCTGGATTCAAACCCACCAGCTCTGATGTATGTGACTGGTACCCTAGCCACTGAGCCCGCCATTTTGTGTTCTTATCATCATGGAAAATCAGTTGACCATAGATGCCTATATTTATTTTGTGGGTCTCTATGCTAGTTCATTGGTCTATATTTATCATAATAATTATAATAATAAACTAACAGATTTCCTAGTTCTAAGCTTGCCCTTGTTAAATTCATTTTACACACAGTAGCCAGAATGATATTTCTAAATTGCAGTCTGATCATCATTCTCCTTTGCTTAAAAATCTTTGCGTATATATCTGGTCACCCAGAATAAAGAGAAAATTCCTCATTCTGTATAAACGATTTCTGTGATCTCGCCCTTAATTATGTCTCCAGAATATTTCTTGCTTACCAATCTGTCCGTGAACTTCTGAAAAAAGGATGTCTTTACATTAGTCCAAGTACAAGTCATTTTTGCTGCTGTTCTTTTACACCTGGTATTTCCTTTGACCTGGATGTTATTGCCCTAAATTTTAACATAGTTTATTCCTTCTCTTCCTTTAGGAATAAAGAATGGTAACCTCCTCTGGGTAACTCCCATATATTTCCTCCCTGGAATGGTTTAGGTAGCCCTATTTGACCCTTCAATAGGCAGCAGGGCACATTTTGTCATACTGGAAAGATTTATTTTATTAAAATTGTCTGTTTTTATGATTAGCTCCATAACAAACCTAGATTCCTTAAGGGCAAAATGGATGAGTAAAATTATGTTTTATCCCTCGTGTCTAATACTGTACCTGGCTTAAGATGATTTGCTTTCTTGAATAATATCATCAGGAACTGACAAGAGATTAGGGGTAGCAAGTTGGGGGAAGGGATAGCCAAGGGTAAAAGACAATTCTTGAGGGATCAAGCTACTTAATGTAATGATTCTCAAGTTTATTGTTAGTTAGAATCAGCTGGTAAACTTGTTAAAATGCAGATTCCTTGTTTTCACCCTTACGTATGTTCTAATTGCCCAAGTCTAACATATGTCCCAGGAATTTGCAATTCTCGCAAACTCACAAGTCATTCATAAGAAATTTTTCTGTACAATAGTTTGGGAAATACTGGTTTAGACAACAATGTTTCTAAGTGATTTGTTTTAGTAGCTTGTCAAGTATGTCCAGGTTTCTAATTATCTGCTGTTTCAGGGTTCTACAGCATACATGATATGTCTTAGTATATTTAAACGCAATTCTATAAATGTTAATTTTGTATAAAAACTTCAACCCCACCTTCCACCAGGATTTGTTAAGCAAAACAATTTCCAACTCTTCTAAATTACTAATATGGGTCTGCACTCCATAAATACATTACAAATAAATAGATTGTTGTAAACATATGCTGGGAAAGTAAAATCCAGATGGTCTGTAGTAATTCATATTTTTGAATATTAGCCTGTTTGCTGTGCTGCCAGAAGCACTTGAAATAATGGGATTAAATCCCTGTCAAAGAAAGGCAAGTCACATTTGGACTCCCCCATCAAGATTTAGTAATCTTATTGAAGATACTTCTGGAAATCTACAAATTCAAGTGTGCAATTTCAAGTGCTAGAGAAAGAGCTATTTTAAAGTAATGTTTTAGTTGTGAATCCAAGATACATCTACTCAAGTGCCTGTCATGTTGAACTAATGTCAATTTTTGGTGGAATAAATGTAAATGAAATTGTTCATTTACTCATTTGTATATGATTAAAGATAATATCTGAGGAGTGTTTTACTATATCTATACTTTTTGAAAAGTACATAAGACTACTGTCATTGAAATAAAATGGATATAAAGGACAGACATACATAGATTTCATAGATAAATAGATATAGATATATAGTCTTCCTACATTATATATATATATATATACATAAAATTTAGTGGAATAATATTCTATTTTGTCTTTGTTAATCAGGTAAATAAGAAAGAACCTGATATAATATATATGTATTATATATATATACACACAGACATACACACATATAAATATATATATGTATGTAGAGAGAGAGAGAGAGGAGATACATTCTATTTCTATTTCTGTCTGTTTCTTCATTACAAATAATACATTTTTAGAAGAAAGTCCCTTGGCTGATTAGGCAAAATTATATCACATGTAAGAAAATAAATAAGTTAAATTATATATATATATTTTTTTCAATCAATATACAAAATGACTTTTTATAAACATAGATGTTTAAAGAAAACAGCTGAATATTTTCATTGTAGGCAAGCACAACATTGATAACAACTGTAATTTTAATATCCAGAAATGGATATTCAGCAATCAAAAAGCTGGTTATTTGCTTTTGAATACTTTGTCTGAAATAAGAGTGCATTGTTATCATGCAATTTGTGCTGCATGATTACGACTTCAAGTACTAAACAATCAGGTTTCTCTTGCATTTACCTGATTAACAAAGGCAAAGTATTATTCCACTAAAAATTGATAATTCTTACATAAGATTAAAATAATTTTTAGTTCAGTAAAAAACAAATTTAAAAATTGACTGATGACTTGAAGGCCATAAACATAGAGGTAAATAAATCAAGTAGAGGTAAATCTAACAAATAAATAAAAACTAAAAAGGCAAATGAAAAACAAAACTAGATATCTTCACACTCTGAGGAGTAAAAATTATAAGTGAAAAATTTATGCAGAATCAATGAAACTGATATCCCTGTAGCATTTTATGAAAATATATATTTCCAAACTTGACTCAGGGAGAGGTAGAAAATCTGAAAAAGACTTGAAATATAAAATAAATGTTTTTAGATATAAAAATATATGTGTTCCTAAAAGACCCTGAGCTAAGAAAGATTCACTTATGAGACATTCCATTTTTTCAAATAGGTAATTCATTATGTTACTTAATGTGTTTCAGAATATAAAAATGGAAGGAAATTGTTGTAATAAATTTTATGATGTTATTATAATTCTGCATTTATGCTAAGATTTTGGGAATTGTTCAATATTTGGACCATTAATATGATTCATAATATCAATAACTGTTGAAAAATATCAGTATTTCAGATATCAAAAAAGATGTCAGGCTGAGAAAGTTCCCTCATATTTTTATTTTGTTGAGTATTTTTATTTTTAAATAAAAAGCTAATATCAAATTTAATGGTGAAAAACCAGAACCTGTACCTCCAAGTTTAGGAATAGAGCAAGAATATCCTCTCACCATTTGGTTCAATATTATACTGGAGATATTAACCAGGGTAAATGACAACAAAATGAAGTAATGTAGAATGCATTCAAACTGAAATAAAAAATGAAAGAAGTGAAATTGTCTCTATTTGCATATCACATGATCTTATGTAAAATACTCTAAGAACCACGCAAGTGCACACACACACACACACACTATGAGAGTTGATAAGTGAGTTCAATGAGGTTTCAGGATAAAAGAACAAAATACAAAAATGAGTTTTATTTCAATACACAAGCAATAACTAATCCAAAAAGTAAATTAAGAAAAGGTTTATATTTTACTTTTTTCAATCCAGTCTTTCTGCCATTTGCATGCACCCAGCTCTTATTTATTTTGGGTAGGAAAGAAGTTGATGGATTACTTATAATTATTCTACAGTTTTTAAAGAGAAAACCATAAGTATCCACATTCAGTTGATGATTTTATTATTTATTTTAGTTTACATAAATAATTAAAGTATTTTTGTTTATAATTGTTTATAATTATGGGAGATGTGATACTTTTTGAAGCAATCTCCATGTTAAAGTCAAGCTTTCCTCTTGCATGTCTCACAGTGGAAAATGGCTTTTGTTCTTCCACCTTTCTTATTTCTTCTGCTAAAAACAATACAATCCTTTCTTGACTATTTTCATTTAGCATTATAAAATGCATCTTATCATTTAGACTTTCCTCAATGTCAAGATAATAGTCTTCCCCTCCTTCTTAAATTTTATTCCTCACATTGCTCACAAGCTGAATGTTGAGATTTCTCTTGTCAGGAAGCTGTGACTGCAGGTTTTCTCCAGTGAAACTGGTAAACAAACAGAACAACAACAAGGAAAATGTGTTGGACATATTCTGACATGGGATGGGTAAAGGCATCAAAGAAATCAATTATTTAGTAGTAAATTTAAACAAAATATGCAACACTTGTACATAGAAAACTGTATAACACTGTTAAGAAAAATTTAATAAGACCTAAATAAATGGAAAATTATCCCACATTCATAGACTGACATTAATATTAAAAAATTGACAATACTCTAGAAATTAACCCATAGGTTCAATGTAATTCCCATGAAAATTCAAATTTTCTTTTAGAAATCAGAAAATCAATGTTAAATTTAATGTGAAAATTCAAGAGACAAAGAATATACAAAATAATCTCAATAAATAATAACATAGTTGGAAGACTCATGCTTTTCTCTTTTGATAACTACCAGAAAGCTACAATCATGAAAATGATATGGAACTTCCATGTACATCACTGGAGTAGAATTGAGAGTCTAAGAAATAAGTTATCATATCTTATAATCAACTGATTTTCAAAAAGGGTGACCAAACAAATTATCCACACATCAAATAATAAATTTGGACCCATTATTCACATCATGTACAAAAATTGACTAAAAATGAATCAAAGAAGTTCATGTAAAAGCTAAAACTACAAAACTTTTATAAGAAAGGATTGGTGTGAATCTTTGTGAACTTTGGTTAAGCAAAGATTTCTTAGGCATCCCACCAAAGGCATAAGAGATAAATGGAAAAAAAGTGGACTTCATAAGATTAAACTAAAACTTGTTTCAAAGTACACAATTATGAAAGAGAAAAGACCACCCATAGAAATATAGAATATATTTCCAAATAATATATCTTATAAGGTAATGTTATCAACAATAAATGATCAAATATTACAATTCCATAATGAACATAGAAATAAACTACTCAGAAAATTGGCAAAGACTTCTGACATTTCTCTAAAGCAGGCATACAAAGGTCTAACAAGTACATCAAAGCTGCACAACACCAGTCATGAGAAAAATTTAAATAAAAGTCACAATAAGATAACACTTCACCTACACTAGGATGTTGATAAGCAAAATGACAGATAATAATAAGTGTTGATGAGTATATGGAGAAATGGAAATTATTATGCATTTCTCAAGGCATCCAGTTACTATGGAAAACAGTTTGGTGGTTCCTCGATAAATAAAATATACAAGCGGAGGGGGATGGGAGGGGAGGGGGAAGATTCGACTGAAGGAGGGTAAACAGTGGGACTATTCCTATGGTTCATATTACAAGACTACATGTCAAATCTATTAAGTGTAGAGTATAAATGCATTAACATAATAATTAAGTAAATGAGGTGAAGACTATATTAACTAGTTTGATGTAAGCATTCCTAATTGTATATAAAATCAGCACATTGTACCCCATAAAGGCATCAATGTATACATGATCTATGTGTTTATGACTTAATAAAAAAAATATAGAATTATCATGTGAATCAATAATCACACTTAATAATTACCATCTGACTCAACAATTACACTCAATAATTAAACTCATTTGAAAAGATATGTTCATTAAAAGTTTGTGCAAAAATGCTCAAAGTAGCATTATTCATAAACAAAAAGTGGGACATCTATACAATGAAATATTATTTGGAAATAAAAAAGATAAAAAGAAAGGAATGCTACAATTTGAATGAACCTTAAAATATTATGTTAAATAAAAGAGACAAAAGTTCACATAGTGTCTTATGCATTTATATAGAATTTCCAGAATGTGAAAATTCATAGTGACAGAAATTAAATTCAGGTTGCCAAGGGATAAAGAGAGGTGGGGATGAGGGGCAATAGATACAGGGGAAGGCGTTTCATTTGTGTATGATAAAAATATTCTGAAATTAATTGTGGTGATGGATGAACAACTGGAAATATACAAAAAAAATTAATTGTACTTTTTGAGCAAACTGAATGCTATGTGAATTATATCTCAATAATGCTGTCAAAAATAACATACAAAGGTATCTTTGCGTAATTTAATGGCTGCCTTGTGTTCCCACTATATGAATATATAGCACTTATTTAATCACTTCCTATTCTTGAATACCACCTTACTCCTGTTAAAATGGCCATTATTAAAAAGTCAAAAACCAGTAGATACTTACATGGATGCAGAGAGTAAGGAATGCTTATACACTATTGGTGGAACTACAAATAAATACAAACTCTATGGAAAAGAGTATGGAGATTTCTTAAAAAAATAATTGGACTAGGCGGTGCCCGTGGCTCAAAGGAGTAGGGCGCTGGCCCCGTATGGCCCAGCCCTGGCCCAAAAAATGCAAACAACAACAACAACAACAACAATAATAATAATAATAATTGGACTTACCATTCAATCTAGGAATCCCACTTATGGGTGTCTACCCAAAGGACAATAAGTCATTTTATTCGAAAGATACCTGAACTCATATTTTTATCTCAGCACAATTCACTTTTACAAAGATTTGAAATTGACCTAACTGCCCACCAGTATAAGACTGGATAAAGAAAATTTGGTATATAGAGCACTATTGAGCTATAAAAAGGAATGAAATAATGTATTTTATAGTTCAGATGGAACTGGAGACCATTATCATAAGTGAAGGACCTCAGCAATGGAAAAAGGAACAACACAGGTAGTCTGTAATAATTGGTAGCTAAAAGTTGTGCACACACGTGCACAAAGAAATGTAAAGGACATTGGAAACTAAGGGGGGAAGAAAAATGGGGTGAGTGGTAAAAGTTTACCTAAAATTAACATTCTTGTGGTGATGGCCCCACTAACCCCTCCCAAATTTAACATTATATATTGTAAGGTATCCATGTAACACATCAGTTCTCAACCTGTGGGTCACGACTCCTTTGTAACAATGAAAATACATCCTGCATATCATATATTTACATTACAATTCATAACAGGAGCTAAATTGCAGTTATGAAATAGTAATGAAAATAATTTTACGGTTGGGAGTCACCACAACATGAGGAACTGTATTAAAGGGTCACGGCATTAGAAGGCATTAGGAAAGTTGAAAACCACTGATGTAACAGAAGAATTGATGTCCCTTAATATTTTGAAATACAAAAATAAATAAAGAATTGGTCGATTATACTTTAAAACTGCAGAAAAATGAATTAAAAGATGAGAAAATTATGGCTGGGCATGTTGACTTACACCTGTAATTCTAGCACTGTGGGAGGCTGAGGAAGGTGGATTGTCCCAGCTCAGGAGTCTGAGGCCAGCCTGAGCTATAGTGAGACCCTGTCTGTGAAAATAACTGGGCATTGTGACAGATGCCTATAGTCCCAGCTAATAGAGGATGAGGCAAGAGGATTGCTTGAGTCTAGGAGTTTGAGGTTGTTGTGAGCTATGACGCTATGCCATGGCACTCTACCCAGGGGGACAAAGTGAGACATTATATCAAAAAAAAAATTTAAAAAAAGAGAGAGAGAGAAAATTAATACTCATAGAGGTCAAAACACTTAATTACAGTCATCTAATTTGTATTTGGTAGAGCAAATGTTCAAACTCAGGTAGGTTTGGTTCTAAATCATGTACTTTTTCTACTATACTTGTTTTTCAATTCAACAAGTATTTATTGAGAAACTACTATGTGCCTGATACTATGCTAATAAACTCAAGTTAAATTTAAATAGTGTTTAATGGTATAAAGATAACAAAAGCAGGTAATGATAGACAGAGAATAGGAAAAAATATTAGGTAAAGTTGTCAATGGCCCTTTAGGAGGAGATTTGAGCTGACATATGAAAAATGAAAATGAGTCAGTCATGTGAATAACATGAAGAAGGATTTTCTAAGAAGAGGAAGTAATTGCAAGTACAGTGGCCTTTTTTTAAAAAGTCTTCCTAAATTTTATTGGCACTGAAATAGAACACTGGTAGAGCATAAACCTCTCCAAAACAATTTTTTTAAAAAGTCTCAAAATATTCAAAAAATAACATGAATATAAAAATCTAATCTTTCTCTCCAGTCTCACCAGAGATGATTCAGGAATAAAAACTATAATCTAGACAGAGAAATATGGAATGGAGGCACCTGTAATTTGTTCTTCCAATGCAGAATCTTTAACCCTTTTCTTAGTTTTGAAAAATCCTCTCTTCCTAAATCTTCATGCTTCTTTCTTCAAAAGATGTAATATTGAGTGGTTCATTTTCAGTGTTAACCTGATTGGGTTATAAAATGCCTAGTAAAACACGTTTTGGGGTGTGTCTATGAAAGTATTTCCAGAGATGAATAGCCTGTGAGCCCGAGTGGACTAGTTGGCAAATGTGGGTAGGCACCATCCAATCAGCTATAGGTCCAGAGACAGTAAAAAAAGAAAAAAGGCAAGTGTGTCAATCTGTCCTCTGGAACTAGGATACATTCTACTTCTGTCTTCAGGCTCCTCAACCTTTGAACTCTGAAAGTGATAATAGTAGTCTCTTGATTTATTAGTACTTTGACCTCAAACTGAGAGTTACAACATCACTTCCTTAGTTTGGAGCTTCGGACTTGGATCTAGCAATGTAGCATCTCCAGCTTGCAGATGGCCTGTCATGAGTCTTTTCGGCCTCCACAATTATGTAACCCAATTTCTCTAATAATCCCCCTCCCATATACATCTACATACATATATCTATTATATACCTCTATTTCCATTTATATCCTATGTTTTCTGTCTCTCTGGATTGCTGTGACTAATATACTCACAAATAAGGTATAGGAACATGACCCAGGTTCCACCAGTCAGGCACAGTCATTTGACAATTTGTCTCTAGACATACAGTCATAATTGTGGGAGGGGATCATTTCCTCTTTAGTAGTCATAATGATACTGAAAGTTATGTCTCTGGCCCATAAGTGGAATCGTGCACATCTTGTGCTCCAAAGCTGTGGTGTTTTTCTTATGACACTAGTTCTGAAGATGACTTTGTCTATTGTTTCTGGAAGTATTGCTTGAAGCCAATACACTAATGCTCTCAAATCTTTTAAAATCAATTTTATTTATTTATTTTTTTTTGAGACAGAGCCTCAAGCTGTCAGCCCAGATAGAGCTGTGGCATCACAGCTCACAGCAACCTCCAATTCCTGGGCTCAAGCGAGTGTCTTGCCTCTGCCTCCCAAGTATCTGGGACTACAGGCTCCTGCCACGACGCCCAGCCTTTTTTTTTTTTTTTTTTTTTTTGGTTGCAGCCGTCATTGTTGTTTGGCAGGCCGGGGCTGGATTCGAACCCGCCAGCTCAGGTGTACGTGGCTGGCGCCTTAGCCCGTTGAGCCACAGGCGCTGAGCCTTTTAAATCAATTTTAATAAGCTCCTTTCCTTATTGTTCTGTATAAGCTTCTGTTGCTTGTGATTTAGAGCTTTGAATGATATAGTACGGGAGCTGAAGCATAATGAGAAATGCAATGAGTTCTAGGAGACTGTGGTAGGCCAAATAATGGCTCCATAGACAGGTCTGTATTTTTTAATTTCACAAATCTACAAATACATTATATTATGCGGCAAAAGGGATGTTCCAGATGTGATTAACAGTCTTGCGATGTTAAGATCACAATGGATCATCCAGGTAGGTGCAATGTAATGAAAACAGTCCTTATAAGAGGGGGACAAGAGTGTCGGAGATCTTGAAGGAGATGAGATGAGGGAAGTAGAGGTCTGAGTCATGTGGGGCTATAAGCCAAGAAATTCAGATAACCACTAGAAGCCAGAAAAGGCAAAGAACAGATTTTCTTCTACAATCTGCAGAAGGAATGCAGCAGCACTGCCAACCTATTTTAGAGTTGTGACCTTCATAACAGTAAGATAATATATTTGTGTTGTCTTAAGTCACTAAGTTCATGATAATTTTTAATAAGAAATAAGAATTTAATGCAGAGAATAAGTCAGAGAAGAAAGCACAGGTTGTATCTTGTATGGTGTTTTAGGTCACATGAAAAGTTTAGACTTTAAGTATAATGAGAAACCATTGGAGGATTTTATATACGAAAATTATGTTATCTCAAATATGATCATGAAACATGACTTTTGCTCCTATATAGAAAAATTTATTAGCATAAGGAGATGCCACAGTGGATGATGATATACCAGTCAGTCATGCATGTGGAAGTATTTAGTTGAGAGGGATAAGACAAATAGGTAAAGAGTAAAAGGGAGATTTAATTGATACACAGCTCTCAAGAAAGAGACAGAATGAACCTGAAGTACTAGCAGAGGTATTATCTTGAGTTGGAAGGAACAGCCCCATTATTTTAATGGGGGGAAATAGGATAGAATGTGTATATTTATGTATATTTTACATGGACAATATCCCATGTGATGTTATTTTACTTTCGTAATAGGAGAATGCTATCTTATCAAAGTGAAGACAATTAGCATTAAGCATTTTCTTCTCATGATATAAAAAGTTATAAAACATTATTGTAGAGGACTGGACACCATGCTTGCAAAGGACAGTTACTGATTCTTATCACCTTAAAAGGAAACCCTGAGAACAGGACAGTCTGCTGGCAAGCCTAGAGACGTTTTCTGACTTGGGGACAATCCCCCAAGTAACTCAGTGTTCCGGAATGAGATAAGGTCGGTCACTCACTAGTAAGCATGTGTTAAACGTTGATGCTTAGTAGTTCTTCATGAGGGTTATGGGGAAAAAACACGTGAGGAGAGCATGTGGCAATCCTTACACATGCGGCCCTCATCTGCACCTATTTATGTCGATTACCTTAACTCTCCACACCTGTTGTGTGTAACTTTAATAAATAGCCATTGCAGAGGGGGCTCAGGGCTATCCTGCAACTAAGGTTTGCCTGTCTCCCGCAAGTTTGTACTTCAAATCCGTGTCACGCCTGGTTCCTTCC
>CAUYON010064098.1:0-19166 GCA_963573935.1 Arctocebus calabarensis
TTTTCTGTACTCTCTAATCCTGGTCTTTTATCTCTCAAATCCATAACTATACAGGAGGTGTCTGGACAGCCAGTTACCACATTTTTCTCCCAGCCTCTAAGCTGCAATTGGGATGACTTGCTGTTCTCTCATGCCTCCCTAATCATACCTGAAAGTCCTGCTCCCCATTTGGGGAGGGACATACTAACTAAAACAGGAACTTTCCCCTTCTGGAGATCTAGTCATGATCAAAACTCTTCCCTCTAACTCACCTTCCCTGACCCCAACTTGGCAAGTCCCCTTTCCTGTTATCTTGTCTTCTTCTACTGTTAAAGTTATAGGAGTCGATTCCTGCATCATTCACGAGTAAAGTCCTGGAACCCTCCATCTTCTACACAGGCAGGCAATGAAGACAGCCAACCACAGACCACCTACACTTGTGAGCCAAAAGAATGTTTGAAGTTATTATTTAGGAAACAGCAGGAAAAACCCTAATGTTTTTCTTTTAGCATCATTAAATAAGTGCTTCTGACCTGATGCTGTTCTACCTTTGCCTATTACTAATTACACTAATCAGATTTATGTTTTCCAGAAATGTCATCAAGTCACACGCAATAAAGATGGTTCCAGTCCATGAACCCCTGTATTACTCTCCCTCTGGAGAAACCCTAACTGCCCCCTATATAATCTTACAGTTTCTTTCCTATGACTATTTTGACAGTTCATCATATAATTTTGAAACACTATTTCGGATGATGTAAATTCACTATTTTAAATTTTCGTAGGTTTCTATTTAATATATTTACTTTTATGGGAAAATATTGAATGAAAATGTTAAGTATAGGTGTCAACTGGAATTCATTTTTGAAAAATATCTCCTAAGTATATATGGGCTGTTTCCATAAGATACACAAATATATAAAAGAGTGCTACCAGGTCATGAATAGCATAATGTAGTACAATAATTAATAAAGAATTATTTTAGTAATTCAAATAGAGCAAAAGTATTTAAGTTACTCACATTCAGGGATTTAAATTAAAAGATTTTACATATCAAAGAAATTACTTAAATTTATTATTAAACTTTACAAATGGTAAAAAAAAAAAAAAAACTTTATGCATTTAGTCAGCAATGTTCAATAATTTTATAATACTTCCTAAATGTCTTTCCTCATTTTCATATATATATATATATAAATATGTAGAAACCTAGTTGTATCTAAGAAGCTTTTCAAATTTTGCAAGAACAATTCTAAAAGCTAATAGTACATTGCACTTATAAATTTACCACATTGTGATACAATTATTTGCTTATTTCCCTCTTTATCAGCATAGAAACATTTTAATGTTACTGTAAATAATGACTTCTCTGGGATAAGGTTTTTTGTAGGATGATTAAGCTATCTTCCTGATTTTACATTTTGTTTTAGAATGATAAGAAAGATAAGGGTTAGATCTAATTCTGGACAGACCCTACTGAATACCTGGCCCCAGGCCAAGCAAGGGTGATTTTTCTCTGACCCCTCTGTTATGGAGAAAAATATAGACCTAAAAATTGGCATGCAAAATCAGGTTGTAATTTTAGCTCAAATACATAGGAAAGAGCAGAAGCATTGGTTAAGAATTCACATGCTGACGGTGCTCTAGAAAACACAGTATGAACAAAATAGTTGGCAACTTGAAGGTTTATTGCAGATATTAACAATATGAAATGAACACATACTCCTCATTAAGAATATAAGTGCTATAGTTGTCCAAAGTAAATTATATAAAGATCATTATGTATGAACATATTTTATTTCAGATCTTCAACTTCTGAGGAAATTCATCTCTACATATAATATTTATAATATATATATATATATATATATCATGCCCTTAGGTGAAAATAAAACACATTTTCATATTTTAGATTTTATGGTTTTTATATTATTGCTGTAAATATGAAAAAATATATTTTCTAAATACCAAGTTTACATCATGACCAATTATAGAATGAAATATTTTTTGCATAAAAAAAATTGGGGATATATATTTGGCAGTGATGTAATAAACTTTTGTTAGGGGAGATTTTTTTTAGGCAAATAGCTAGTAAATTATTTGATTTTGTTCAAATAGCTTTTCACTGAGTAGGAATACAAATAGAAAAAAAATATCTCACAAAATGTTATGGAATGGAAATGAAGACTGAATACAATATAAAAAATATAAAGCCAATGTAAATTGTTTATCAGGATAAACAAAACATTTTTAGGATCTATTAATCAGAATATAAACCACACAGATGTTATTAGATTACACTACGTTCCATGTGTGGGAAATAAGCACGTGCTTCTCTACAAAATCAACTATGATACAAATGTGCCAAGGAACAGATTTGCGGGGTACCAAATAAATGTTTAATCACAAAATATTGGGTCCGGATAAAGAAAATTAGGGAATATAGGCGTCTCCAGCCTGTCAAGTTCATTTACGCACTCTGTTAAATCTGATATGGGGTAACAGGTGTCAAGGAGGTGACTGAGGAGGAAGAGCTGGAACCAGAACTGAGATGTACATAGGAACTAAATTGCAGCTAGGGATTGTTCCCGGTGGGAACATACCTAGTGAAAAGCTCTGGTGACTTTTAACTTACCTGGCGTTCAACGTCATCTAATTAGCATAGCATGGGCGGAGCTTCAGGACTTTTACTTAGAAGGACAAATTGTGATATAACCACCCGGTTTTGTAACCTATGATGTACTCTAGCTCAAACCTGTCAGTCACCCCAAATGGCAGGAAATAACAACCAATCCTGTCAGGGGAAAGGCGGGCCCAACTAGTGAGCCTATAAAAGGCCGCACATGCTCAGCCTCTGGGTGTTTCTCCACTCACCACGACTGACCCGTTCCTCTCCCCGGAATGTATTTGCACTTTGAGTAACTTCTTTACTTTCATTCTTTCTCTTACACGATAAAGTGTGTATAATCGCTTTGTGTCTGTGATCTTCCCATAATCACCTGGTCTTGCCTCGGTACTAGTACACCTTACTACCAGCACTTATTCTTTTTTTGTTTTTTAATTGGATTGACTTTTGATTTACAAAAAAGGACTACAGGAATTTTCAGAGCCCTGAGAGATCAAAGAAAAGTTAAAATGGATATTCTATTGCCCCTACTTTTTCCCCCTTTTTTTTTCCTTTTTACTTTATTCGGTTGTCTACACACTGGTTTCATCCTTCTTTAAATGTGGTTTTGGACCTCTGGGGGGAGATTTCGTTTTTTCTATGTCAAAACAGATTTTGTCCTGGTTTGTATGTGGACGTAGAGGTGCTGCTCAAATAGGGAGGGAGGTATCTGCATCCCACTTGGCAGGGATAGTTCATTTCCTTCATTTAGGGCAGGTTGTAAAAAAAAAAAAAAAAATCCCTAAAACAAACCTTCCCTCCAACCAGGACTCTTCAGCTTAACACTGGGAGCCAGGGGCTCAAGGAGCATCCAGTCACACCTGGCAGTCCTTGCTGCCTGGGGTCTTTTTCATTTATTCTTATTTACTTATTTTTATTTTTCTCTGCCACCAGCTCCATTACTTAGCTAGTCTCTGGCCATATTAGCTGAAAAATGAAATGCTGATTTTTTAGCCCCTTTCTGCTCTACAGCCCTGAAACTAAATATAATCCCATCCCTTTTACTCTGCAAAGTGATTTCTAGCTGTTCTGAGCAGTGGGAAGCACATACAGGATACATTAGAAAAGTTATATAGTGTCAAAAAAAACTACAAAACAGTATTTTTCAAAGTAGTCTCAGGTATGCAATGAAATTTAAAAGTTCTTTTTTTTCCCCCTTTAATTTAAGACGTGTTTTCTTAAATGTTTTTAGAAGAATTTCTGGTTTATTTGTTTGTTAGTAATTACGGTCCAACAAGATCAAGTCAATCAAATTATGACACAGATTAGAGTTAATGTTCATTTGTTGTTGGTTCAAATAGCATTTTCAGTTTTTCAGAATCTTGATTGTTGCCTTATATGAAGAGAGAATTTCCTTTCAACCCTAAAATTTTCACACCATTCCCTCAGAGTTACATAGATTCCTGTGCTTGAAATTTGCCACATCTTCAGCCCTTGGGAATCCTAATTTATCTTTACCCCATTTTTCTATGACCTAATAGGATTTTCAAGGGCGTGATCAACAGTAATTGTTAAAGCTGGTTCTGTACATAGCAATGTTTACTATGCTTATTTGTTATTGAACACTAGTTATGTCATAAGCCTTAAATAAAATAATCCCAAATTTCTATATGTAGATTTTCATTGACAATTTTCAGAAAAAAGAAATTTCGTTTTCAAAGGTTGCTTTCTATTAAATCTCAAAGAAATTTGACTTTCTAGTTATGTGACAGCCGTAGTTATCAATTATGTTGCTGATGAGAAATAATTAAGACAACTTGGAAGTGATGACTGTCCCTGTCTCTTCTGTATCAGGCTCTCCTGTCTATCTGCGTATTCTACCTGAATATTCTTTACTACAGCAGAAATAAGGAGACGATCTACCAGTGAAGAATAAGATACGAAGAATAAGATAATTCAAAGAAGAGTAATAATAGTTCATCAAGTGTCTCCCAAGCGCCTCTTCATTCATATTTTATCAGAATAACTTTTTGTCATTATTGCACAAATGCAGATTTTTCTTCCTAGAAGTTTCAGTGAATGGCCGAGGGGATTAGAGCATAATGAGACGGTACAGGTTGAAGAAATTTTTGGCTAGGGAGGAAGGTTTGCCTCCAGAACCGTATCTAACCCAGGTTTTCCTACTAGAACTGGGTTTTTCCTCATCTCTCCTGAATCTGCAGTTGGCTACCTCCTTCAGTTTTCTCAGAAAGCCTATGTGGTATAAGCCATGTTACTTAAATAAAAGTGATATAATAGATGTGGGCCTATCCCAAAATATGTAAAGAGAAAAACTTACTTCTTTTCTTAGTTAAGTGAACTTGAAATAGAAACAATAAATTGGGAGGAAAATACACTGTGCTATATAAAAAGAACTATCAGTGAATTAGTAAGAAAAACATTTATACTTAATAGAAAAATAAAATTTAAGGCAAGTCTGACTACATATGTAATAATTATAATCAGATAGAAAATGGGAATCCTATTTTTTATTAAATGATAATTTAAGTATTTTGTGAGAAAATAAATTTTCTAAGATTTTAAAATCATAAGAAAAGTATTTATTTCTAGCTTCTCTCTGCCGTGGCTGGAGTTTAAAAGGCCAAATAAATATTTTTTTCAAAGTAACCAGGGTTGACTTTTCATAAAGAGACCTGTCTTACTGGGTTATTCTCTTAAGGGACAGATTTCAAAGTCCACAGAATATAAAAGAAGGTTAGACCCAGCTTAGCCTCACACGAGAGATAAAAGTTACTTCTCACAGTTTATTAAAGCAATATTTAGCTTCATTATTTTATATTCAGAAAAAAGCAGTTTGAGATTCAGATATGTAAAAAAGAGTCTACAAATTTGGGGATGTAAATCTACTCTGAGCATACCAATATGTAAAATACTTTATTCGAATCTGCTGTTTTTCTTCTTTAGGGCTTGCATTTTTTAAGTGGCAGCTTATTCCTGGTTACACACTCATGTGGCTAATGTAATGTACCCCTGTACTGGATGATAACCAGAGGGGGTTGTGTTTTCAATATCACTTAAGGAATTGGAACGTGGGAAGTATAGATATTGGAAAACTTCAGATATTTAGAAAATAATCCTAAGCACGGTGTAATCATTGGTAGCAACTTTCTTCCTCATCATCCTTCATGATAATTTTCACAAATAACATCTGAAACTCTCATCTGAACCTGACTCATCCTGTGTCTCTACTGGGCTAATGGACTTGAATGTTACAAATCTTTCCACATTACAATTACAAATAGCCCTTTGAATGACATCCAGGCAGTAGAAATGCCTGGCAGTCACATATCCCCCCAGAATGGAGCGTTAATACAGAATGTGAAATGCCCAAGGGCCACTGCTGTCATGATTAAATGTTGTAAATATTGTGTCTGAAAAATGTGTTTATGTAAATCTTCATAAGAATCAATTCTCAAAGAACAGAAAAGTGAAGGCCTTTACCATGACATTTGGAAATATTTCACCAACTAAGAATATGGGCCCAGAATCAGTTTAAAATATTATAAACATCACTGGCAATACAATTTTCAAAAGGAATGAAGCCACTTTATAGTAAACTGAAAGTAGTCATGCCTCTGTTCATTCTCTTAGGAAAGTGAAATAATAGAGAACAAATAAAGTTTCAAAGGTCATGCTTATTAGAAGTCCTTATAAATTATGAGAAATAATGCATTGCATCAATGAAAAAAGAGGCAGTGCATTTATATTGCATCACGACCAGACGTCAGTTTATACTGCAGTGTTTTAGTCAGAATGGCGCAGTGTTGAAAACACGTGCAGTGAGAACACAGGGGAGTCATTCAGGCGACGAATGAGACCACACAGCTGGTCTCCCTGGTTTAGATCCAACGTGATCTTCACCTCATGTCTCCCATGCTTACTGTTTTGTAAATTCAGTTTTAACCTGAAAACGTGTATCTTGAGTGGTGTAGAGCAATTGATTTAGGTTATCAAGTTTTACATTGGAATATTGTTTTGGGTTATGGGTAAAGTTAATTATTGTTTAAGATAAAGATTAACATGATTTTTACTTTAAATTCCTATGTATAAAACTGTGATTTTGGAAATGGAAGAACAAAATAGTCTTGGAGAGGCTACTCTTACTGTTCTCCAGAATTACTAGCCTCTGACAAATTAAGTTTGATGGACCTATTCCCACCTCTGCTTATTGGCTGACAGTGACAGGTGGACAGACCCTCTCTGCTGGCAACAGTAGTAGCATAAAAACAGAGATACAGACCCATAGAATGGAACTGAGAACCTATAGATAAAACAAGCCTCAGAGCGCCATCTAATCTTTGATAAAGCAAACAAAAGCATAAACTGGAGAAAAGAATCTCTATTGAAGAAGAGTGCTGGAAGAACTCATTAGCTACACATAGAAGACTGAAACTGGACCGGCACCTTTCACCACTTATAAAAATTAATTCATGATGATAGGCGGTGCCTGTGGCTCAAGGGAGTAGGACACCGGCCCCATATGCTGGAGGTGGAAGGTTCAAACCCAGCCAGGGCCAAAAAAAAAAAAACAAAACAATTAACTCATGATGGATAAAAAGATTTAAATCTAAGACATGAAACAATAAAAACCCTACAAGAAATTGTGGGGAAAACTCTGAATTTTACAGACCTTGCAAAAGAATTTATGAAGAAGACCCTAACAGAATTTGGAGCAACAACAAAAATAAATAAAGGCTACCTGATAAAATTAAAAAGCTTCTGCATAGCTAAGGGCACGATTCAGAATGGGAAAAGATATTCACATATTAAAAATGACAGTGGTCTAATTACCAGAATCCACAATGAACTCAAGCAAATCAACAAGAGCAAAAAACTCCCCTAAATAACCGGATAGGAGACATGAACAGAATCTTTTCTCATGAGGACAGAGAAATGGACAACAAACATATGAAGAAATGTTCATCATCTCTAATTGTGAGAAAAATGCACGTCAACCCCCTTTGAGATAACACCGAAGCTCGGTGAGAACGGCCCACATGTCAAGGTTATGGGTGCAGAAAGAAGGAAACACTTACGCCCTGTCGGTGGGACTGCAAACTAATACAACCTCGATGGAAAGAAGCATGGAGACTCCTCAAAGAACAAAAGTAGGTTTGATCCCACAAACCCAAGACTAGGTATCTAACTCTGCCAAAAAAAAAGTCATTGATAGCAGCTTACTTCACAATTGCAAAAGATGTGGAGACAATCCAATTGACCAGCAACCCATGAATGTATTTATAAACTGTGGAATATGGATGCCATGGGATACTATTCAGTGATAAAAAGAGATGAAGACTTTGTATCTTTTATTTTTATTTACCTGGAAGGATTTGAGGAACATTCTCCTAAGTATCACAAGAATGAAAAATCAAGCCTCCCATGTACGCAATGCTAACTTGAAGCTAGCACAGTAACAACTCCAGGCCCACATGAGAGAAACATGCGATTCAATTCGGGAGTGAGGAAGGAGGTTGCTAAACTCCCACCTAGTAGGAACAACGCACAATCCCTGGCACACGTCCTGGGCAAGGGACACAACTACAACCTGGACTTCACCTTACCAGTGAGAACAATGTAACATAACTGTATGTACCCTCATTTTTAGCCAAAATAAATAAATAAAGGATAGGCATATTTGGGGCGGCACCTGTGGCTCAAAGGAGTAGAGTGCCAGCCACATATGCCAGAGGTGGCGGGTTCAAACCCAACCCTGGCCAAAAACCGCAAAAAAAAAAAAAGAATAGGCATATTTTAAGGCTTTTGATATATTGTGAATTGCCCTCCCCAAAGTTCATACCAACTTACATTCTCAAAAGCACTAATTGAAACTGCCTACTTTCCCATACTTTGGCTAATAGTGGATTATTATTATTATTGTCATTAAATTTACTAATTTAACAATTCATGATCTACAAAAAGAAAAACAAAACACATCCTCTTAAGGATCTACAGGTGGCCATAGAGTGAACTTTACATGAAGTGTATGGCCTCCCTGTATGAAAGAAATATTATGCAAATTGTTGTTATCACTTCAGATTGAGCAAATAAATGCATCTATTTCTTCTTTCATACACAAAATTCAGTTGCTTTACAAATGCTTAAAAATAAAGTATTTTTATGCCAGTATGGATCTAAGAGGAAAAGCCAATTTTTATAGACTATATATATTTAGTATTCTCTAAAATGAATAGGACCCAATAAAGAGATAATTTCCCAAATTTAACAGGATGTTTTTGCAATAATAATGCTACCTGTAATTCTGAAATATCACTATTATCACATTAATGCCAGAAAACATTTTAACTGACTTCATTGTTCACACAGAAAAAAAAATTAATGTTCCTTTGCTTATAATTGCCTAATCAAGTAAACTCTAATTACAATATACTGTGAGTACCGTTGATAATGCTTTATAATTCTAACCTAGAGCTAATGATTTGGTAATACTAATTAAAATTATAAAATAAAAACCACAATGATTCATAAGAATAACAACAGATGTGTTTTCCTGCTCAATGTCTTATTTTAATATACTGTATAATTAACTTCAAAATTTTTATTGTATGAGACATTAGAAAAGGAAGTATACAAGTTAGGGAAATTGTTGAAATTCTGCAGTTAAAATTGTATATATAAAATTGTTATATATTTTTGCATATATATATAAAACATATATACATATATTTGTGTGTATTTCCTAAAGTGCAATGAACAGATATTTTATACAAATATTTCTAAAAGTCTTTAAAAAGTCATAGAAACTGACTAGATAAGCATTATTTCCCCAGAATTCTGAGCAGTAGAAATGTCTTTTAATTTAATACATGCTGTATACAGTATTTTAGAGAAATGTACTTTTATATGTCAAACCAGGTAGGGGAGGAGAGACATTTATTAATTGAAGATTTCGAGCATTTATTGTACTCTGTGCCAATAATATTTAGAAATATTAACTCATCTAAATCTTGCAACAATACTGAAATTGATAATATTCTCATTTACAGATTGACTCAACTTAAACAATCTTAATGGACCTTAAAGCTGCCTTTCTGAGACAGTCATTTTTAACCTTGCTTACAGGTAATGCTATCTGCATATCTATCAGTCATCTTTTACTTTTGTTTTACATTCTGCTCTGCCACATGGAACATTCAAGGTTGTGATGCTATTCATAAACTTACCGATGTAGTTATACACATTGAATGCAACTTTCACCTGTCTCAAGAATTGCATCAATCTAATTTGATTTAGAATATTAGCCAGGAAAACAGGCATCCTATTTGTTCAGTACATTTTCTATAGAAATCGTTTCAAACTGTGATCTGTGAAATATTTAGTGGCTATCCCTCGGAGGGAGGAATACTGGGGGCTGGAGGGCCATAATCTCCACCTGCTCCTTATCCTGGAAACAATGATGCTCCAAGAAGAAATAAGTGCTTTAGCATTCTTACATGTTGACACATCCCATACACACACAAGGCCTAGAAACTACTGCATGTGTGAAATGAAGACTCGTGGACCACCTCCCTTCCCTCTGCATGGGATGAAGTGGATAGGACACTGTGTTACACTCCATGGGTTTGAATCCCCCCTCCACCAGCTAGTAGCTCTGCCCTTCAGATTCCTTAGTTGCAAACAGAGGTGACATAAATTTCTACCTTATAAAGTTATTGTGTGGAATTAATCAGACTAATTTCCAGTTGTAAAAAACACTTTGAACAATTCCTGATATATATATAACAGATGATATTTTTATTATTGATGGAAAGATAAGACCCGAACTACAAAAAATAATCTTTGAATCTTTTAAATACTCTTAGTTTACCACCTTCAACCACTTATTCACTTTACCTCTCATGAAATCACATACAGAAATAAGAAATTAAGCATTCTAGTTTAGATTTCACAGTCTGTAGAGAAGACTCTATAACTCGAATTACATGGATAGTGTGAAAAGTAGTCTTATGCTCCATATTGAGTAATAAAGGAGAGACTGAGATTCATTTCTACAATCTAATCTTATTGCTAACAAACTTAGGCCTTGTCTAGCCTTTTATGTATCTTTTAAATCAGGTATAACATAACTTCACAACTATCAGTTACCAGTCCCACATTCTGTCTTCCCACCCTTAGTATTCCCTAGTATTCCTTTATTACATTACTCTTTTCATAGCAGAACTCTTCTTTTCTTTCCTTTAGTCAGGTAATCCAGATGCAATTTCAGATAAGCTTCTCTACACCTACCTAACCTAAGAAATGTCATCAAATGCCCAGTGGCAATCCACTCCTAACACTATCCCTGGCCTACATCTCATTTTTCCAAACACCAATTGGCATGAATCAGCCAGACTGGCTCACACACATCTATCAACTCTTTTGAATAAAGTACCAAATAGTAGGCTTTGAAAATACCTGAAAAGAAAAAGCCACTGACAAAACAACCGTATTATAGAATATCCATGAATGATAAATTTTGTTCCTTAGTAAACAAATGTAACATAAAAATCAGGCACTCAGCAAATGTTCACACATCTTTGTACGAAGAGTGCAGATGTAATGCAGATGTACTTAAGTGTATGGCTCTTTTCAATTACTCTGTCTTTAAATATGAATATTTTATTTGGTGAATTCCCATGGATGAGTCATCCAGAAGAAAGACATTTATTGTCTATAAGGTTACCTAGAAAAAATAATTGATAAAATGGCATTGACTTCCAGCCACATCGATGCAAAAATATTCCAGAGAATTAGACCAGGATCAATAGATAAGAAACTTAACCCATGAGGCCCAGCATGGGGCGTTCAGCTCCACGGGAGAATCTGACCATCTTCTAGCCATTGAGTTAGGGAGTCTTTAGAGAACTCCCAGAGTAAGCAGATACACTGCTTCAGGTCTGTATCGGAAAATTAGGCATGAAATGATGTAAAGGGTAATCACGACTTCTCCCCATTGGGTGGTCTCTTTATCTATAATATAAATACATACGATTTTCAGGACTATTGACATTCTCTTTCTATCTGCTTTACCTGTAGACAAAATATTTTATTCATTTTCCAGTTTATTTACCCCTATATTAAAAGCGATTAAATTGGACTGAATCTCCATAAAATATGTTATCATTTGAACTTTTGAGTAAAAATTAGAATTAGTTATATGCATATATGTTATTAATGTATATGCTCAAAGTTGGGGCTATAAAAATAAGTTAAACCCTTAAAAAGCTAGATCTTCCATTTAATAAAGTTTATCGAGCGTAAGTGCAAATTCCTTCTCTCTTTTGCAATCCCGTGTAATCATAACAAGAATAAAATATTGTAAACCCATACAAAAAAAAATTAGGGGCAACTACAGTAGGTGAGATATGAGAAGGCATTTTTTTTTTTTTTTTGAGACAGAGCCTCAAGCTGTCACCCTGGTTAGAGTGCGGTGGCATCACAGCTCACAGCAACTTCCAATTCCTGGGCTCAAGTGAGTCTCTTGACTCCATCTCCCAAGTAGCTGGGACTACAGGTGCCCACCACAATGCCTGGCCATTTTTTGGTTGCAGCTGTCATTGTTGTTTGTCGGGCCCAGGCTGGATTCGAACCTGCCAGCTTAGGCGTACATGACTGGCGCCTTAGCCCGTTGAGCCATAGGAGCCGAGTCAGAGAAGGCATTTTTTTAAAAGATGAAAAAGAAGCAGACAGATAAGTTAAGGAAAAGCTCATGTCATCCGAGTGCTAATGGTGCTCCTGGAAGCACCACCAAAATCGACTGCCTGCCTATACAGAACTGAGATGGACTAGAAGACGCAAAAGAAACTTGGTGTGATTCTAAGTTCCATGTCCCTCAATGCAGTTTTTCCAGGATCAGTCAAGAAGCATATATTTACTCATCATGTCTCCTGAATCTTGACCAGCCCAGGCCACCTTATGTTTTTGATCATGACCAACACACTTGAAGAGTCCAAGACAAGTGCTTTGTAGAGCCCCTCAGTGTCCATCTCTGCCTGGTTGTTTCCTCGTGATTAGATCCAGGTCCTGCAATAATGTGTTCACTTCTCATTGTGTCTCATCAAACAGCTCCTCCTGTCAGCTGGTGCTCATCCTCGGTGATGCAAAGTTTGATCACTCAGTTGAGGTGGCAGCCTACTGTGTAATGCCTTATACATAAAAGTTTCATGAAAAAGATTCCAAATCAATAGGCAAGTATAGGGTGAGGCCAGTACGTAGTATGAAAGGCAGAGACCAAAACAAAAGAAATATAGCACAGGGAAAAGATAATATTGGCAAAGCATTAAAGTCTTTGATAATGTCAAAAAGATTTTCAAAGCATTACATCTGAGAAAATAGAACAGCTTCTACAAAAAGGAGAGAAAGAGTAAAGAAGAAAATACTCCGATAGGTGAACATTATAGTATTAAAAATAAAAAAGTTGGAATAAATGGGATGAAATTTGAGATAACATTTCCAGAAAAAAAATAACCAAAAGACAAATGCAGAAATAGTACAAAAATGCTATTCGAGCAGGTTCAGAAATTCCAGAAAGTCTTAAGTAAATGATGGGGGTGTTATTGGGAAGAGTAAAGTGAACAAAATTTTCCAGAACTGAAGGACAAAAGTTTGTAGTTTTGAAACAGATCTGGGCATTTGGCTTTGCTTCTGATGTCAGAGTGCTTCACACTCCACAGTCATAAAACACACACACACAATTTTACATCCTGAGATTAACCTAAAGGAAGGCAAAGCCTGTCCTGATCGATTCTTGAATATTTCCCATAACTGGCTTCCTAATAAAAATAACTTGATCTCTGAAAATAAGTTAGGCTGTTTGCAAACAATATATTCATGTGAAAATGTTGCTATTTTTTATAAGTAGACATGCTCAACTTGGAAATTTAGATATTTTACAGTTTCTGTAGCTTTGAAACTTCCACTATTCATCTTTTTGGCAAGCCAGCTCCTCTGAACGCTCACTCCCGTGCACCGCTGTGACTTTTCTTTCTTCTCTCAACGCTTGTGTCTATTGCTACTTTTGACACCAGATAGAAGGGAACCATACCAAGATACACAATCACATAATTCTAAATATGTGATTTACATTTTAAATCAAGAGAAGATACGAAAATCTTTCAGATGACGCCAAAACAAGAAATTTACACTCACACATGCACAACATATAACAAGATCACAGGTCAAATTAGGATAGAGCATCTTAAAAAACTAGATGTTAAAAAGCTATAGAATACCTTTAGCACATTGAAGAAAAATAAGAGACAGCTAATTAGTTGAATTAATTGGGCGTAGAGGTAAATGAAAGGCATTCTCTGCCATACTGGCATCCTCTCCAGTCTCGGAATACTGCCTCCCGTGACGAAGGAGGATCTCAGTAAAGTTTTAGATGAGCTCCATCAATCCTGGGCTGGTACAAGGATGCCAAGACACAGGGGAATCTCACTGAAATACACTGGGAAAAAAGTCCACAGCTTGATGGAAAAAGTTAGTCCCATTGCCTGGGCAGTGGCTTCAAGGGACAGCCAGTCTGTCTTTGAACATAATAAGTTTTCAGGAGTTTTTCCTTCAAGACATAAGGAATGAAGAAGAAAACAGATTACGTTAAGAATTTGACCATTTGTTCTACTAGGAAGATAAATTACTGGGAATTTTACACTGTCTTCTAAGGCTTTCCAGTCCAGAAGAACAAAAGAAAAAATAAAAAGAAAGTAAAAAAGGAACACACAAACAAACTGAGGAAAGCCTATGGGACAGGCTGGGGTGCGGGGGTGGCCCTGTCCTCAGTCTGTTCTAGAGGCTCTGGAAGGTCTACTTTTGTCTTCTCAGCCACAGTTTTGCACAGAGGGGTTCCGACTGGACCTAGGCCTCCCGTGCTGGTGTTCAGGAGGTAAAATCAAGGAACCCCCAAACCCCAAACCCCAGCAGGAGGAAGTAATACAAATACACGATGATTATTCATTTCTCCTCTTTTGCAAAATCAAAGGCTAGTAAATTATAACCTTAAAAATTGTTGTCCTCGAACTCTGCCTTCCAAAAGAGCCAGTGGTAAATGAAGCCTTGACTCGGGAGTGCTTTTGAGGGCTGGGGGTTGGGGTTATGATTTTCCTAATACCTTTGGCTTCTCTTTTTAGGGCCATTCGCCCTCCATTTGGTGAGTTCTTAAAGGCAAACAAGAAGATGGGCCTGGTCTTCCCGCTGTGCCAAAAACATCACCTTAGGGGAAAGTATCAAGTCATTGAATAAGGAAGCTACTTTCATATATATATATATATATACATTATTGAATCATCAAGCAAGCTACCTTAAAAAGAAAATAACATATGAGATCACGAATGTCATGAATTTCATCATTCTCCAGGGCATTATATGATTTTGCTAGAAATTTTCAAAAAAAAACTAATAATACAGAGAAAATAGAGCAAATGTGAAAATGAGATGATTATTAACAACAAAGAAAATAAAAAGGTATGAGAAACAGAATGTGAAGTTATAGGATGCTATTTAGTTAAACTTTATACAGTACCCATGCAATCAAAATAACATGATGAGATTGGGCGCGTTCAGAGTGGTATGGTCGTAGAAAGACAGAGTAAAGTATTACAAGAATGGAAAAATAAATATCCAATGTACTCTATGCTAATATGAAACCAATATATAAACAATTACATGCTCAAATGAATAATAAACATGAACATAGTTAATACAGGGGAGGAGCAGGTGGGGGGAAGGACCATTAGCGGGAGGAGGGAGGGAACGAGGCAGGATCTCACCCAAGGTGCACATTGGGAGGGTGTAACACACCCCCCTGGGTGAGGGGCTCTTCCACACTGCAACCTTACCCCGGAAGTGAAAACAAAGTAATCTCAAAATTTGTGCCCTCATATTAATTTGAAGTTAAAAATAAAACCAAAATAACGTGAGTATAGAGCACCAATATTATCCAAACTAATGATATATTCTGGGATTATTCTATGAATGGACTCATTGGGGAGAGAATGGATGGGCAGGAAGATGAGGTTCATAAATATATAAAATGTATTTATTGAGAAATGCTCCTACGGAAATACTTTGTTTATAAATATAAAGGCAAATGCCAAAAGAAACAGCTAAGAAAATGAAAAGTATGTGTTGCCCTGGAGCAGGACCTCGGCTGTGGGCCTGAAGTCAGAGTCTGCTGTTTGTCACATAAACCTGGTTTAATACTGTTTGATTTTTAAACTGTTTGTGACATGTTGATTAATTGAAATTCAATAAGAATACATTGTTAGCAGTTCATGACCTGAAAAAATGTGCTTTGTTTTTTTCCGTCATTTAAATAGTTGAAGTACGGTGACAGCTTACTGCAGACGCCTCATCCAGGGAATCACACAGGGAAGCTCCTAGATTCAAGTGTTTTAGAAAACACATTTTTGAAAACACATTTTGACCAAATTAAAAAAACTGTTTATTTTTTATTTTTTGGCCAGGGCTGGTTTTGAACCTGCCACCTCCGGCATATGGGGCCGGGGCCCTACTCCTTTGAGCCACAAGCACTGCCCCCCAATAAACTGTTTTAACTATTTAATAGCAAGGCTGCCGTGAAACCCTGAAGGATCAATAACAAGTGGAACTACTGCCCTTTGGCTCTCAAACAAACAGGAGGAAAGCAACCGTATCTGCAAAGGTAAGTGAAATGTAGAAAAGAAGGGTAAACAAATTCATCTAACTTAAACCAGAAAGGAGATTACTGGGCTTGAGTTTAAAGAGTCTTAATTTGAAATGGCTGTACTTGATCATGATGCATGGTATGAATTAACATTTATTAGCTGAGTTATAAACATAACTGTACATATCACTTTACATATGTGTACCCTCTTTTTTTGGGGGGGGGTATAACCAGGCTTATTCCTTGGGGTTATTTAATAAAGTTAATTTTCTACAGTTCTAGGCAAAACCTTTGGGACTGTTCTAAACCTAAAAGAGCAACACAGTCACAAGCAGTAGAAGTTATGAACAATTGATGTTAGTACAGTTAAGGAATTTTAAAAATAGAATCTGTGATTTGTCACAATGTAACGGTGTAACTAATGCAAACTGTTAATGAAAAGTTGGGTTGGGATTAGCCAGTAAACACTGAGCAACTCCCATTTATAGTGTGTTCCATTACAGCGTCTAGACGCTGCAGAAACCAGTACTGGTTCTTTCTACAATAAGCTCAGAGCCAAACTATGTTTCTGGTTCACTCCAAACACTGTTAGTGAAATTGCGAGCCACATAATCTCCTGTTTTACCCCCAATGATTACAATGGTCAATTAGGCAAATAAACTGTTGAAGTGTGAGGTGATTATTGTAGGAGAAGTAAAATTCTCTCTATGATTACACTGAAAAGAAACTAAAAAAAAATAAAAAATAAATCAAGGAGCCAAGAGAACCTTCAGAGGAAGAAACCTTCAGAACAAAAGGCATGGTTCCTGCTCTTACCCAATTCTGTTTCTGACTGAGGAATGAATGTGTGTGCATTTTTTACCATTACTCTGGGCATCTGTTGTCAGCCATATTTTGCTTACTAATAGAAGGACCAGCTAGGAAACCTCTTTCTCTATGTAGGATTGTGATATGATAATTGATTCAAAGAAATATGCAGTTTGAAACGCATTCCTCTTAGTAAAGTATCACGAGAATGGAAAAGCAAGTATCTAATGTGCTGAGCACTAATGTGAAGTCAGTAGATGGTCTAAAACACACCCACATAAGACAAAAACTCAATTCAATACAAGGTGGGGGGAGGGGGAATGAGCGGAGTGGGAGGTGAGAGGGAAGTAGGGGGATGGGTGTGTTCCCAATTAATGGGCACAATATAAGGGGACATGGCACACTTCTTGGGTGCAGGACACAACTACCACAGGGACTCTACCTAACAAAGGCAAATATTGCAACCTAGTTGTTTGTGCCCTTACACCAACTTGAAATAAAAATAAATGAATAAATAGAAACACAGAGACTCAGGGAATACAGACCTCTTAGTTCATGTGCAATTTTTTAGCTACCGAGGACGTTTACTACATACAGGAGAATAATTAGCTCACAACAAATTTTGAAGATCTTATAGAAGAACCACAGCTCGTAATTTCAGTAGTAAGTATTTATTGTCTGCGGAGACTCAGAAAAGGCTGAAAGCACTAATGCCTTCAGCATCGTTTTTGCCTCTGATTTCATGACTTGTTATCTGTCTTCTGCTTGATTAAATGCCTCAGGCTAGGAGACTTGTGCTCCATTGGGCTTTGTATTTCAATAAGCAAAAATACTTTCTGGACAGTAAAAGTTCTAACAATATGAGTGGATTTATAATGGAATTAACTTTGGTAATCATTCTGAGGAGCACACGATTAGCTTTACACATCATACTTGCATTGTTTCATTTTTGTTTTCTAATGCAATTCCTTGGGTATTTTATAGAGATCAAGATCCTCAATGAATTTTAGAGATTTCTATTTGTTCCTTGCTCAGCAGGAGACTTTGAATGCTCAGCCTGTCTGTGTAAAACACCAGAGAACAAGCCAAAGCTTTCTATCAAATCAGTGATGCTCTTTTCCATTACAGTAACAAACAGGCTGAGGGTAAGATCTGTCCATTCTTTAAGAAAGAAATAACCTAATTTATTGACATTGATGTGACTAAAACCTGCTGAGGCTAACACATAAAAAAGCCACAGATAATGACTCAGATACGATAACTCTTCCTCCTCAAATACCTACACCTTCATAATGTATGAAATTTAACATAAAAAATTAAAACAAGGCTAGTCTCCAAATATTATGTTGTGCTTTCACTCAAGGTCAGAATTTATCAAAGGCAATCAAATTGTTAAAAATAAAAACAGAACACATGAGATCTATGACGAGTTAATCTCCTACCACTAAATACTAGGGAGTTTATAAATGCAAGGTTTAAAACTAGTAATTTGAAAAATTGAGTTCAATGATGTCCTACATAAAATAGCATCCTACAATTCAGAAATTATGAGGTACTTAGACAGTATATAACTGAATTTTTATTTATTTATTTATTTTTGGCCCAGGCTGGGTTTGAACCCACCACCTCCGGCATATGGGGCCGGTGCCCTCCCCACTGAGCCACAGGTGCCACCCCCTGAATTGTTATTGAATAAATATTATCTTAATGCAGAAAGGTAACCCAAAGTTTCCAGCCAGCTAATTCACATCAAAAATGATTTAAAAGAACATGAAGAGAAGATGGCGATCTGTAGCCAGCTTTCCGCAGAGATTCCCGTCCAGAAGGAGAGTTAAAGGACAGAAACTCAGCAAGAAAGTCGATGGTTTGGATCTGAGCCAAAAAGAAAGGTCAAAGAGCGCACATCAACCCTGCTGGAGTGACCTGAGACCCCAAGGACATAAACAAAAAGGTACAGAGCACATCACCAAGCAGACAGGAGTCCCCTCCCCCATGAGAGAGGTTTGCAGTATATTCCATACCTCCATACAAACAAGCGAGCAGAGTTTGGATGTCCTCCCACTCTACCCCATG